>OMLF01010148.1:17401-28121 GCA_900302615.1 Holocentrus rufus
ATTATTAATATTTTTTATTGTATTTTACTATAGTAGACATAGTAGGCTTCCCTCCCCCAGAGCTTACTGTGAATGCAAATGATGCTGGAAAGACAAATGTATGTACACTATATTTTAAGAAGGATGGTCCTCAGCCTGCAGTTGCTGTTTTATCAGCTGTTCTGAGAGCCTCTGTACTTTCTACTTTTAAAGACTGTGAAGCATTACCTATCAGCTTGAGGTCAGCATAGAGGTTACTGTTTCTGTTTATATATTGTAAGATCTGATATAAGTTTCAACCTTAGTGTTAGAGTGGGAAACCTTAGTTGATTAGATTGGTACATAGTTAAGCGTGACCAAAAAAATGTTACTGAGATAACTGTGGAGAGAGGACCACAAAGGAAGGTGTCAGTTGTTTACTCCTGACTAGAACTATCTTCTAGTTGCCTTCTCTTTCACGAGCAAAAATGGTGATGGCTGCCTAGTGTGTAAAGGTTGGAAAACAATGCGGTGTGCCTACTTGTATCTTGTGAGCTTAAATTGATGTGCTTTTTTGAGGATTAAGATTCAACACCCTTCGAGTTGGTTAGAGCACTAAAATGGTGTGCAGTGCTTGAATTTGTTATGCTCATAATTAGGTCACTTTCCCCAGCATAAGCGTTGCTATATAATTTGCTATTTGAAAATACAGAGAGCCATGGCTCTTCAATTCTTTGCCAAGAGCACAAAAAATGTTAGATCAGGCTTTTGAATCACATCAATAGGCTGTTTAACTATTTGGCACAAATATGTTTGCACTACATGTGAATGCAAAAATGAATGGACTATGCAATAGATTATATTTAATGGTTTTGATAACTAAGATGATTATTGATGAGGTCTGTGAAAGCATTAAGTTTCATCCATTAGAGGGTTGTCATAAAATATTTAGAAAAGATTCAAAAAAGCATTACATGGCCATTTTATATGTCTTACAAGTGTTATATAGGAGCAGTTTTATACATTTGGGTTTATATCAGACTGCCAGACAATTCTCTGACCTAACATAATATATTGTATAAACTCTGAAGCAACCAAGAAACACTCAGCCTATGAACCAAGTATTTAAAGTGGTTATATTTATTTGTCATTTACTCTGTTATTTATTCTGTCTTCACAAATGTTTCTTGATTACGATAATGGTATGAAATGCCTGGGAATGGGAATGGGCTTTCCTCTAGAAGGGCAGACCTGTTTCTAATACCTGGGCCATAAAAAAAATCAAACTTTCCTTGTTATTTTCCAGTCTGTCAGTAAAATTGTCTTGTATATTTTTGAGTACGTCTGTATATAAGAATCACCATGCCTCTTCACAGGATATAAATTTCCCATTGTTCTTCCACATGCTCAGTTGGGGCTGTAATGTGTTCATACATTGTAACTGAAGTTATTAAAGAAAAAAGGCATAAATGTTGATTTATCTGATTATTGATATCATATTATTCCTTTGTGGTTGCAAATCGTGGCCAATCATAATTCGTTTTGTTCAGCTATATGACTTGTGTTGTCCAATAGACAGTGAGCTCTTAAGATTACGACAGAGAGCAACAAGAAGTTTTCAAAATGGTGCTTGAAAGTACTATGGTCTGGTAAGAATGACACAAATGTCTTTCATTCTATCATTTGTTGACATGTAAGTTTGCTGGTAGGAAGTGATAGATATAACCACGCGGTTATATAACTTATGTGCCTGAATTCGGAGAAAATATTCCAGTGAATTGCGTTGATATCCGACCATCAAAGATTAGCTAGCTAACGTTTAGCAACATCGTCCTAGCTCCTTCGACTGGCTGAGTCATTGTAGCTAGGTTAGATCAGCTGGGATATTTTATTTGTTTAGTTGTATCTTCTAGAATCATGTTAATTGAGGTTTTTGTTTACAATACAGCAGCAACTTTCTAAATTATCCGTTGACAATCCCGCTGATTTGACTGTTGTCACAATGACATATTGGTTGACATAGCTAAGCGCTAATTAGCTAACTGTAGCTGTAGCATTAGCAAATGGTAACGCTGTTCTCTGCGTTCATTTACTGCTGTGTGATGAGAAAAAGACTTGCATTGTAACCACGTAGTGAAGGTGAATTTGGGATTTAACAGCTGCAATTAATGTCAGAATGAACTGTCAGTTGAAATGTGAACAAGACGTTAAAAGGTGGCCGGTTAGCAAAGTGATGAATTAAAATCACTCATACGCATTTTTACCCTCAGTGTCGACAACAGTGAATACATGAGAAATGGAGACTTTCTACCTACGAGGCTACAGGCTCAACAAGATGCTGTCAACATTGTTTGCCACTCCAAAACACGGAGCAATCCAGAAAACAATGTGGGCCTCATCACTATGGCCAAGTAAGCTTTACCGTGTTAGTCAAACGATGGCTTTCAGACTACGTGAAGTAGTTCTTTTAATCATGCTGCTGGTAGATGACAATATATGTTTTAATGCTGCTTTGTTGGACTCTTTATGTTTGACTGCAGTAACTGTGAGGTCCTGACCACACTCACCCCAGATACTGGCCGCATTCTGTCCAAACTACATGCTGTTCAACCCCGTGGAAAGATCTCCTTCTGCACAGGCATCAGAGTGGCTCATGTGAGTAATGTGACACTCTCTGTATAATCCATTATTACAGACTTAAAGCAAACGATGAGTTGCTTAATAAGTGAATCAGAGTTTGTTTTTCACAGTGGCTGTTGTTGAGAGTTGTTTTTGTTTGTTTGTTTGCCCTGCATAGTTGGCCCTAAAGCACAGACAAGGGAAAAACCACAAGATGAGGATCATTGCCTTTGTTGGAAGTCCTGTGGAGGACAATGAGAAAGATGTGAGTGTGTTTCATATTTAATCTGATAATAATTTATGACAAGTTGTATATATTAGAGCTTGTGTGTAAAGCAGCAACAATAATCACCTGGGTCATTCATTCAAACATAGTGTGATATTTTATTGTTTCCATAACACCTAGCCCTAGTATATACTGTACTATGTAACATTTTGTGCCAAATTCAGCAGAATGTATTGTCTTGTGCTAGTCTCACACAAGGAAATACTTTTTTTTATTGATTGTGCACCATGGTTTTGACTCCTTCCCTGTGCCTGTAATTCTGTAAATCTCTATCTACCTCTCTCTCCCTGGTTCTGTCAACCCTGCTGCCCTGAACAGCTTGTTAAACTGGCAAAGCGCTTGAAAAAAGAGAAAGTGAATGTGGATATCATCAACTTCGGAGAAGAGGTGAGATATTTCAGGTTCCTCTTTCATTATATAAGAGTAGCATTAAAGTTTATAGCTGGTTATTTCCATATTTGAAATATCTTTCCATCTAAAAATGTAATGTTCCATTGCCCCCACCATTGTCTCCTCCCATCCTTTTTTAAGGAGGTGAACACAGAGAAGCTGACTGCCTTCATTAACACTCTAAATGGAAAAGAGGGGACGGGCTCCCACTTGGTCACTGTCCCTCCAGGACCCAGTCTTGCTGATGCCCTGCTTTCCTCTCCCATCCTGGCTGGTGAAGGAGGCTCCATGATGGGTCTGGGTGCCAGTGACTTTGAGTTTGGTGTGGATCCCAGTGCAGACCCAGAGCTGGCCCTGGTAAGATGTATAAAAATAAAGATAATGCTAGTGAGCTGCCAAAGACCCAACAGATATTTGTTTGCAGTTACTCCACAAAAATATCACATATTGGTATCCAATAATCCTTTTGACTTGGGTTCTGGTCAGTGCTACAGCAGATGAACGGGAGACAGTGTCTTTCCCCATGCTCATAAATTCTGGTGAACTATAAAAATTCTAATACTGGGTTGTTTTGTCATGATTGAAAACTGGTTTCTCTTTGGCATCACCCCTTGCTGTGTTGTTTCTGTGCGGCCCCTCAGGCCCTGCGTGTGTCCATGGAGGAGCAGAGACAGAGGCAGGAGGAGGAGGCCCGCAGAGCTGCTGCTGCCTCTGCGGCCGAGGCAGGCATGCCCACACCCACTGCAGATGGTAAGAGGAACGTGTAGAAGCATGTAGTATCCCTTAGAAACAGTGCTGATTATAGAGAATAATCATGCTCTAAACATAACAACACTATTTTTGATCTATTATTTATGGTTGGTTGACTTCTCTAACAGAATCAGAGGAGGCCTTGTTGAAGATGTCAGTATCTCAGCCTGAGACGGGTGCAGCTGTGCTTCCTGATTTCAGTAGCATGACGGAGGAGGAGCAGATAGCCTACGCTATGCAAATGTCTCTGGCAGGAGGAGGTCAGTGACAACTGGTTGCATGTTTGCCTTCTTGCATGTTAGGATAACAGTGTTCCTTGGCTTTCATATTTTAATATTTATTTTGTGTATAGAGTATGGAGACATGGACACCGGAGCTGCTATGGACACTGCAGAATCAGCCAAGGTAGGGCATCCACATGATCTTTTGAAATCTAGTTGTAAACAAAGCAGTATAATTGAGCACTGCCAGCTGTATTTTTTTAATGTACTTTTGTCTACCTCTATACACCAGCAGTTTGCCTTGTATTCTTGTCACGAATGCCCTTATTTATCAAATTCTCTCTTTATCGGACAGGAGGAAGATGACTATGATGTGATGCAAGACCCAGAGTTCCTTCAGAGTGTCTTGGAGAACTTGCCAGGTGTGGACCCCAACAACGAGGCCATCCGAAACGCCATGGGCTCCCTGGCCTCCCAGACAGGAAACAAGCCAGATGGCAAAAAGGATGAGGAGAAGAAGAAATGAGGAAGCAGAGAGAGGGACAAAACGGATGGACAGAGACTTGGATGTCAAACATTGACCAGGAAAACATGAACAATTGCAGACTAATGCAGGATTACCCTAATATAAGAGAAGAGCATTGATACATTGTCTGACTTACACCCCTGCATGACAGCACTCTCAGACTGACATTTATTATCTTTTTTTCTTTCTTTTGTCAGACACTCAAAAGCACCAAAATTATTAGGGTATTGAATGACTATTTAGGGGGTGAAATTTGACTGGCCAATAACATTAATAGATTAAATAACTTTATGGTGTAACATATGGGCCTTCTCTCAATCTGCCTTTTGCCCTCTTTGCCCTGCATTTTCATACATGGTTTAATTACTGATTGACTTACCCACAGACTGTAGAACTGGTTTGTATTATAATGACAGGTTCCTAACAGTTCCCAACAGTTAGCCATACTGCTGTCATGTCTTTGTTTTCTTTTGCAATAAAAGCTATGTGGAAATATAGTGTGCTTCAGCATTTCATTGCCATCAGGACCACAGAGTTTTCAGAGTGCTGTACACAGACTGAAAGAAATAGGGAAACTCTAAAGAATAAAAGGTATTAAGAAAAACCTAGAACTCATCTTGTTTTGATGCAGAATGCACAGGCAAACTTCAAATGGCTTTACAGGACATTTTAAATAAATATAGTTACAGCTTACAAAAGAAATTATATTTTTGTGTCTTTCCAAGGAGATCATAAACATACGTGTCTTTTTGTAGCATCTTTGATGTATTTTATAATGCTCTAATAATCTGATAGGAGCTTTTTTGGTCATGTGACGGGAAGCACAGCATTTTCAGCTGAAAACGAGCTAGGATAGTCGGGAATCGCACATCCAGGTAAACAATCAAAATACATGCAATATTAAACAGAAATCCCCATCCCAACTGTCCTCTTCTGTGTCATCGTCGACCCTACGATCAAATGATTGATATTGTTGTGAAACCATGCCTTAGCAATTTCCTCTGATTGCATTTAATGGCGTACGCTAGCTAGTTAGCTAAATGACCCCTCTCTGTCTTGGCTGGAGCTCAACGGCCAGCTAGCCAGCCTCAGTCGGGAAGGAATAGCTCAAAATAGCTGAAGTCGCTGCTACGAGACGCTGTCCCAGTTGAACTGTTGTCAGGTGGATATCACTGCAGTGTTTAGTGTGCAATGAAAGCATTTCTTAAATATTGTTTACCATCCATTACAATTTATTACTGAATCTGTTCCCAGAGAAAGGTTTTGCTTGCAGGAACGCTAGCCCGTCGCTAAAGCGCTAGCTAGCTAACGTTGGTTGTTGCCATAATTGCTAGGACAGGCTGCTCCATAGCTTAGCCAGATAACAAGCTAACCCGCTGTATCTTGTCAGTGCATGGATACCAAAGGACCATCAAAGAACTGCACGTACCCGGAAAATATCAAAGCCGCAACATCTATAACTTAATCGCGTTTACGCACATTTTGCATCTTGAGATTTTGGAATGTTAATATTTGGATGCTATATTGCTAGCAAGATAGAGCAGTGACTGATGAACAACAATGGGAACGGATATTTGATACTATATTTTACATTTTACTAATACTCAATTTTGAATTGTTTTGTTTATTTTGCAGGATTTAATCCCGGTATGGGGGACATGAAGACCCCAGATTTCGATGACCTATTGGCAGCATTTGACATTCCTGACATTGATGCCAAAGAGGCCATCCAGTCAGCCCCGGATGAGGCTGAGGGGCCCCATGGACCCACTGGTGCACCTTTGGGGAAGCCAGATAATGTGGTGGGTGTTGGGTCATCCTTGAGACCACCGAGCCCCTCCGATCCCCAGGCTGACACTTCAATTGTCAGTGTTATTGTGAAGAATAAAGTACGTGTTGAGACTGTCGATGGAGGGGATGGAGATACGGACCAAGACCCTATTGATGTAATTGCAGGGGTGGATGTGGGTCCTCGGCTCGGTGCATGTGCCCCAGGAATTGCTGAGTCTGAGGCTCTCAACCACAATGGCTTTGGGGCATCTGGTGTCTCCACACCCCTACCTCTGAGCCAGGCCCAATCCAATGGAGCGCCGTGGTCGGTAAACACCCCTAAAACATCCTCAGATGGTGGAGTGGTCGGCACAGGAGCAGCTAAGTCACACAAGCAGGGTGGTAACATTTTCAACAGACTTAAACCTCTCATGGCACAGGGGTCGGGAGACCCTGTGGGCCGGGCCAGGAAGATGCAGCTTCTACAGCAGCAGCACCAGCAACAACAGGATACAGGCCAAGAGAGGGCAGATGGGGTCAAAGCCTCATTACCATCATCTTCCTCTTTATCGGCTGTGTCTTCTCCTCTGGCTGCAGGTGGATCTGTTGGACTGGCTTCGCCTTTCTTCCCCCCTTCCAAGCCTCTACTTCCTACTCCACCCTCTGCCCTTTCATCACACCCGTTGCATTCATCTCAGCCTTTTAACGGAGCTCCCAAAGGTGGCCCTACTGGATTTAAGCCCCGGGAATCAGAGGAGGATGATTCGGACCCAGACTTGGGGGGTCCCCTAGTGATCCAAGAGAGCCCTGACTCCCCCACACGCACTCCTCCCCAGCTGAGCCGGCGTTACAAGTCTGTCAGTGGTGACTCTGTCTCCACGCAGCCCCCGTCCTCTACTGCATCTCACCCCAAACCTGGGGACACTCCTTCAGTTGCCAGTCTGACATCATCGACCCCCCAGTCTGGCTCCACAGACAGTCCCCCGCTGGAGGACAGGCATCCAGAACATGTCATCGAAGAGAGAGACTCGCCAGAAAGCCCTGAACCAGAAATGCCCAAATCAACTGCTCAAGTCACAGCTAAGAGGTGCTCTAGCCCTGCAGTGGCCTCCACACCACCCCCTTCAGACCTGCGGGAGCCAAAGGAAGAAGAAGAGGAAATGGAAGTGGGGAATGGGATAGACAGGGTAGTCGATGGCAAAGCAGACACGGGAAAGGGAGAAAGTGCAAGAACAGATGAGGAGAAGATGGAGGTAGATGATGGGAAGTCGAAACCATCGACCACTGAAGAAGGGGGAGCAAGTGCTCCAGCAGCTGCTGTTTCTGGGGCTTCATCCCGACCCTTAAAAGTCAGAATAAAGACCATCAAAACCTCCACGGGTGGAATCACCAGAACTGTCACTAGGGTAGCACCTAAAGGAGGTGCTGCTGCTGGGAAAGGTTTGGACCCTAAAGGTCAAACCGGGGGACGCAAAGTACTAGCAAACAAAGGCCAAAAAATCGATCCTTCCTCTGGTCACATGACAGCAACATCTCAGCAGCAAAAAGTAAAGGCTCTCAATGCTTTACCGGTGTCGACATTAGCAGCCAGCAGCGTCATGCTTGCTGCCGCTACTAAAGTCCAAAACAAAATGGCTGCATCTGACAAGGCCAAGGTTTCTGCTACCGCGGTTAGCATCACTAAATCGGCAGCCCTGCCCGTGACTCCCGCTGTGGCTTCCTCTCCTAAGTTTTCAGTTGCTGCTAGTGGGATCAGCGTACGCACCGCCACCACTAAGACCGCTAATGGAGGTAGTGGTACCATAATAGCAGGCACCCTCCAGCCAAACAAGCCTGCTTCCATAGTCAACAGTACTGGTGCTGTCATCTCCCGCAGTCAGTCGAGCCTGGTGGAGGCTTTCAATAAAATCCTTAACAGTAAAAACCTTTTGCCCAGCTACAAGCCTGACCTCTCAGCACCTCCGCCCCCAGAGTGGGGACTCCCGCTCCCGGCCACAGGGTACCGCTGCCTGGAGTGCGGAGACGCGTTCGCTCTGGAGCGCAGCCTGGCCCGTCACTACGACCGGCGGTCGCTCCGCATTGAGGTGACCTGCAACCATTGTGCTAAGAGGCTGGCCTTCTTCAATAAGTGCAGCCTGCTGCTGCATGCCAGGGAGCATAAGGAGCGAGGCCTGGTCATGCAGTGCTCCCACCTGGTCATGAGACCTGTCACTGTAGAACAGATGATTGGACAGCAGGACACCACACCCATTGGTGGTAAGAGTGGTTTACATGAAGTGCCTGTTGTCCATGTTGAACAGTTAATGATGTTGTTTACACCATTCTTTATGTGGTATTTATCTGTGTTGATGTTTCAGGAAAAAAACAGTCATGTGTTCATTGGCAGTCCACCATTCATTTGTGATTCATCTCCATTGACCACCTCCCATTTGTCTTTTCTGGTTTCCATCCCCTGGCTGACCAGGCATGCTCTCCTCTTCGTCCTCCTCTCCTCCAGTCTCCTCCCCCTCTACCACACCAGGGGCGCCGCCCGTTTCTGCCAACTCCAGCCCAATGAAGGATTCCGCCTCCCCAGCAACAGCTCAGCCCAGACAAGTCCGCCGCACACCTCAGGGCCCTCAAGCGCTGATGCCTCTGCCTTGCAAGAAGGCTGAGGTGCTGCAGTACAACAATTTCAAATGTCCAGAGTGCCAAACGCAGTTCTCTGGCAAGGCCGAGCTGGTCACCCACTTCCAGCAGATCAGAGCTGCCCCCAACTCAGTGAGTCTTGGTGATGAGAACACAGTATGTGTCCTGCTACTGCTTTCTGCTGTCTTTAAATGCTAGTAGGCAGTTTGATTGCATGTTAAAATCAAGCATTTTAAACTCAGTTTGAATATATAGATTATAGGTTTTGAAATATTTCATCAAATGTATTTTATGTCTTATGATTTTCAAGATGTGGGGTTATTTAACTTTACTTTTCTTCTCTCTTTTAGACCTGCACTCAGTGCTCCCCTCCCATGATGCTGCCGAACTCGTGCGCCGTGTCTGCCCACCAGAGGATCCATAAACACAGAGCGCCTCACGTCTGTCCTGAGTGTGGAGGCATTGCCCGGCAGGCCAGCTTCCAGACCCATCTGGAGGAGGCCTGTCTGCACTTTGCCAGACGTATTGGCTACAGGTTTGGAGAGGCCTCTGAAACCATAATAAAACCTTGAGATTATATCACATGAACATGTCAATTAAGGACACCAGCAGTCTAAATATTTCCAAAAGAAAGTGGTTGGCAGATCAGACGTACCATAAAACTTCCTGTAAGGGCCAGTGGCTTCATTTACCTCAACAGCATGAAACCTGTATTTGAGGACGTGTAGAAATTGGCTGTCCTGGTGGTTCATTGGCTAAAATACACACCATGACATGTAACCATGTGATCTTGGTTGTGAATCTTAGCACCAGATGTTTGTTGCACCGAACCTCCCTCATCTCTTTCCTAATATTTTTTCTGTCCCTTTCCTCTGTGATTTTTCAAATTGAAGTAAAACACCAAAACAGTGCTAAAATTTACCTGTATTTTGCAAGATATTGTGGTGATCAGATTTGTAGTGTTGCCTTTAAAGGCCTGTAGTCTAAAAATATCACTGGTTTAGGCAGCTTATGTCAGATACCACTAATAATTTCAACAATACTTAAAATAATAATGATGATTACCTGCTTAAATTTATCTTAACAGTTAATTACTTCATTAGAAAAGGATTTTTTTTATCTTTAACACCCCAGTAGGCCTCAGGAACATACTGATCATCAGGCTTGCAAATCAGGCATCAATTCATCAAAATGGAATGAAATAAAAACCCAGAAAGCCTCAGACTGAATCAAAAAAGCTGTCACTTTTTGACTGACAAATAGAAATAATGCTACATAGCTGTAACCCCCCTCTCCTGGCCATTATTTGAGTCTCTGTTGGAAGTTTTAAGGTATACATATCCATGTTATATTTGGAAATGTTCATATCACTGACTAATAGCTCAAATTCAGCTTAGAAAGATTTTGTTTTGGTAATGTAGCCCTCATGTATCATGCTGTCCTCTGCTCAGGTGCTCGAGTTGCCAGGTCGTGTTTGGAGGGTTGAACTCCATCAAGTCCCACATCCAGACGGCCCACTGCGAGGTCTTCCACAAGTGCCCCAGCTGCCCCATGGCCTTTAAGTCTTCCCCG
>OMLF01010149.1:0-11228 GCA_900302615.1 Holocentrus rufus
ACCACCACCACTCTGATTGTGTAAAGTGTCGACTCAGCCAGTGTGGCGTCAGAGCCCGAAGCCCTGCACGAATCATGCACAAGCACAACACACACACACAGACACGCACACACACACACAAATTGATGGTGCAAGCTACGGACAGATAGTATCCCACTTACCTAATGTACACCACCTAGACAATCCAAGGTAAAGAGACAAAGGAATTTAAAGGGCTGAGTTCAATTTATGTACCTTTTTTATGCTGACATAATTCTTTATGGGGTGATTTCATAGTATCCATCACAGTATGTAGCATTAAACTGTTGGAAGTCACACAGGTATGGAGTCTTTTAACATTAGAAATACCAATAGACTTTGGGGTTTAAAAAGGAGACCCAGCTAGGAGGGGTAAATTAATTTGAATTACAAGTTCCTTATTTGATTTTGAAAAACTAACCACACTGGTTTATGTAGAACAAGGAAATCATGGACAGACACCTTGTAATTCAGAACAACAGTCAGTTGATTCTTCCTTGACCTTTGTACTGTTAACAGGAACAAGCATAGATTAATGTTTCTAAAACGTAATAGTTTTGATTCTCTGTCTGCCTATGATCATTATTTTAACACATTTTTGTTTACTATCACACCACTATGCAGACACATACAGGTCAACCTTATGACACATTAATGTACTGCTGACACATAGTGAGATCCATGTATGCAAATTGCTAACTGAATACAGGTGTCCTTACAATGCCTCTGTTATACTAACTCGTTCTTTATCATTTTCTCTCCCTATTTTCCACCTTCCCAATCTCTCTCCCCTTTTGCTCTCTCAGGTGGATGATATATATGTGCAGACTGTGCTATAGAAAGCTCACTGTTATGCATCCTGGAAGCTGACCAAACCAAAGCCAAAGAAGAGAAGCCAGTGAAATGAAGAGAAGAAGAGTGGTGGATTAACAAACTCTGATGCAGAAACCTCCTTAAAAGCCTGGGAACTGACAGAGTGATGAACCGAAACTGAGTGAAATGTTTCACTTTACACCACTGCAGATATGGCTTGGTTAACTGTCAGTTCTAAATGACAGATAGTTTAAGTTTACTTAAACTTACTACGCCTGCCTGAATAAATGATAGTGCTGCTTTTTATGGTGCCATTGCGTATGCAAATCTTGTGTCACTGATTCACTGACAGTGCTGGATGATGGATAAATGGAATTGCCTCCAGTAACCAGAGAGTGCTAGATGAGCTTTTGCACTGGATGCTCTGTTAGCAGGACACACTAGATGATCGAAGGCAGATAGCATTGGAACTGACTGACAGAGACACACTAGATATCCCTAGATGTGCAGCTGCAGATAGCAGTGGTATCTAGTTTTAGTGAGCTTTTGTAAGGCCAGGCAGGCAGGGTAGACTAGTTTGTACCATGAACCCCAGAGACAGCGTCGAGGTGATGGAAACCCAGTCCGAAGGCTGCAATGAAGAGCTGGTCAGAGAAAAAGCCATGCCAGAGGTTGAGGGTGAGGATGACAAAACCCCTGGGGCTTACGACTGCAATGTTTGTGGACGCAGCTTCCCTTTCCTTAGCTCTCTGTCCCAGCATATGAGACGCCACACGGGTGCACGTCCATACAAATGCCCCTACTGTGACCATAGGGCTTCTCAGAAGGGCAACCTCAAAGTTCACATTCGCAGCCACAAACTGGGCACGCTCTCTAGCCACCACTCTAATGATGATGATGAAGGTGGGCCGGAGGAGGAAGAGGAGGCAACATCTGCTGAGGTGAGCGTTTCCGAGGGCCTCGACGGGGGGACGAGTCCAACGAAAAGCAGCTCCGCCTGCAACCGGATGATCAATGGGGATAGTACAGAGGAGAGTCGGAGGAAAGTGCCTGCGAGGAGCATGAAGAGAGAGAAGTCCATTACTGACCAGCGGCCATTTTGTTGCCGACTGTGTGGGTACGAGGCCCAGCGGGAGGACCAACTTCTCAGCCACATTGAAAAGGTCCATATAACTGCAGATGCAGAAGAGGAGACAGCTGTGAAAGAAGAGGCTGGGCCTGAAACTGAAGCCATCCAGCCACAAAGTGATGGCACCTTTCCCTGCGAGACCTGTGGCCAGGTTTTCACCCAAGCCTGGTTTTTGAAGTCGCATATGAAGAAACATGCAGGGATCCTGGAGCACTGCTGCCGTATTTGCGGCCGACGGTTCAGAGAAGCTTGGTTCCTCAAATCCCACATGAAGACACACAACACCAAGTCCAGGTCCAGGCCAAAAGCAGATTCCTCTGAGCCCCCAGCCACCATCAACGATGTAGCCCAGGACCCTGATATTGTCACTGGTTCTGTAACGTCAGTTTACCAGATCTGCTCCAAATGTGGGAACCTGTTCCACAACAGAGAGAGTCTGAGGGCCCATGATAAAGTGCATAGTCTCAGTTATGGAAGGAAGCCCCATAGCCAACGCAGACCCAGTGATGACGAAGACTCACCAGCTGCTAAGAGGCGTTTCCTGGACTACTTCAACCTCCGGCCTGCCGAAGAGAGGGCCCTGGAGGGAGAGGAGGGTGAGAAGAAGAAGCTGGGTCAAAGAATCCCTGAGCTGGATCCAGTTTGCAGCTACCAGGCTTGGCAATTAGCCACCAAAGGCAGGGTTGTGGAGCCAGTTGAGCCCAGTTATAAGGCCTCTTCTGGGGGAGGAAGTATGGGTGAAGAAGCCTTGGCTGGAGCTGCTGTTGTTTTTGAGAAGGAGAACAGCCGTTATGTTCTTCAAGGCCAGGAGAAACGCAGCTCAGGTCGACGCAGCAGCTCTGGGTTTGGAAGTCATGGTTCCTCAGGGGACCGGACACCAGAAAGCCTCAGTGACTCGGAGTACCGGCCCTCCTCCCGACAGGACCGAAGACGACCGTCCCAGACGCAAGCGTCCTCCAAGTCCAATGAGTGCTTTGAGTGTGGAAAGGTGTTCCGCAGCCGACATCAGATGATCGTCCATCAGCGGGTCCACAGGAGAGATGGAGGCAAGGTATCTGGAGGAGACAAGGAGAGATCCACAAGAGACGACCGCTGGGGCTCCACCAGTGACCCAGAATCAGGCTCTCCAAGTCGGCCCAGCACACCAGGGTATGGAGACTCCCCACCAGCCTCCACCCTTGGAAATCAGGCCTCTGAGATGGGCACTGCCAGTGCAGGACAGCTCGCAGGTTAGTCGACACCCTTATCTTGGTCTTGGTAAAAATAGTCTTTGAATTTTTGTGGGGACAAACTAACACTGAAACACGAAATTATATTTCAGTGTACAAAACCCCTTTCATTCCCTTAGCCTTGAGTATATTTCTTTTCCTAGCACTTGGCTCTTGCATAATCACACAATTATTTATAGGTGCAAAAAAGCCCTCATTTTTGCACTCCTTAAGTTTGGTTGCTTGTTAATTTTGGTGATTTTGGACTTTAAGCATATTCTACTGTTAGTGTCTAGATAAGAGGGCCAGCTACATGCCTATTATGTAAATGTAATGCCACAAAGCATGTAATGTACAATTATTTTGGAATGGTGTGAATAGTTTTAAGTATGATAGCTAAAAAACATAAGCTGGATGTTATACCTGAATATGCTTTTGTACCTTACTCATTAGTTAAATGTAAAAAAAAATTGAAAGACAGAAAATGTAAACTTAGTTATTCAGACACAATCAGAAGGATTTTTAATGGTCAGAAATGGCTTTAGCCCTTTCAAGCCTCCCACTCAAGGCCCCTGACTCTGACAGTCCCTCAGCAGTGAACATCTGCGGGTGAAATGTGGGTGCAGCTCATCTGTTTGTATGGAGTGGGGACTGGAGCCACCGTGTGGCTCAAGATCAAAATTACATCTTAGCTGAGCTATTTTATAGAGTGTTGTGCACAAACAACATAAAAAATGGTCAATTAACTTTAATTGCCCCAGGAAAGTCTGTTTAGAGCAATGCGATTATTTTGTATCATAAAGCAATGAAGTAAACAGTTGAACGAAAGTTCATGCCTTCCAACAGCATCTCAGTAGAGGAGAGGGCATTTTTGGAATGCCTATCATTTTTTCACCCCCACAACCAATAAACACTGCAGAAAAAAAAGAAATACTATCCATGCAAGGGCAAAACTACCCATAATCGTAGCTGATTTATGATAAAGTAAGGATTGCTGTGTATGTGACACTTGAAATCCCTGTTACTTTCTTCTGTTAACTTCTTAGCTTGTTGAAAACACTATCTTAACAGGTTGTGATACTGAGCTAAGAAATGTAGTGATTGCTTCCATTCCCCTCTGTTGGTTTAGACATTCAAAAATAGCAGCAGCATTTCTTCTGGCCTGATCGAGCTGTATGCTATTTCAGTTCTTCCTGTCTCAGGAAACCCCCACCACTTATCTGTGTGTGAATATGGTTTTTGCTCTCCTTTTTATGTCTTTGCCATGAAAATTTGCCTGCCTATCTTCTTTTCACTCTCGACAACTCAAGGTGCTGTTTATTGGGTAGCCAGCTAGTAAACAAGAGTGGAAACTTTGGAATAAAACTTTACAAAACAAAGCTGTAGAAGGTACACCTCCCACAGTAGCTGTTTCCCTTTTTTGCCAACTTGATGCCACACAGTACAGCAACAAAGAAAGTCCTGTTCTCCAGCAGTTAAGGCTGTGGTTAGCTTCCTTCATTGTGGTAAATGTGCTGTGAAGTATTCCCTCTTGCCAGAGTCATGGGAGATTTGGGTGAAATGGACATCCTGGCATCTGATCTCAGGAATGGCATTTGTGGCAGTAAGATTATGCTGCTCTTTTAGTTCAGTAGTCTCCCAAGACATGTTTGTTTTCATCACTTATAGAACACTAATACATTGTTTTACCAATACTTGTCATACTGGTCATACTTCTCATTCAAGCAAATACATTATTTAAAAGTAATCAAAAGTCAAGTCAATCAAAAGTTGTATATCTTTGAGAAACTAAAATATATCTGAATATTTTCTTTGCACGCTATTTGGTAAGATTTTCTCAAATTGTTGTCACACTTGACATTTCATTCAAATATTTGTATGCATGCTTCTAAGACCCACTGTGAAACGTTTTTAACCATTAATACCACATATTGACTAAATTAACATGGTCCTCTATATGTAGTTGCCACTATTGCGAGTGCTTTCACTTTCAATATCTGTAGAAAACTTTTTTCTTTTGTCCGTAACAATATCAAAAGAGCATAATGCAGCAGTTTGGGGGCCCAATTGTTCTCCTGAGTGTTAAAAATCTATAATCTATCCCACTGCCAAATTGCGGTTACACTGAAAGTATAGCTGGGGGGTGGGGGGCAGCATAGTTGAGAATTTAACTTTCTGTAATTACTATAAAAACTATAAAAACGTTTTTACTACTATAAAAGCATTATTTGGCTAAAAATGTATTTTTTTAGATAAATATGTGAAATTAGTTAAATTAGATAAATGATGCAACAAAGGCATTCTTGGTAGTGGACTCAGACATTGGACTTCATCTGACTATATATTTATTAAAAAGAATCCTTTCAATGACATCCAGCTCAGCTGTGAGTGCTTACCTTTCTCTGAAGGGATGTTCCTCGGGCAAACTGAACTTCCTACCTCAGAAGTGTGAGAGCCATGATATAGCATCAGAACTCACAAACACTTAGAAGTCCAATCCCTCCATCCATCCACCAGCTGTCTTTAATCTGTTTACCTTTCTTCCCTGTCCCCTCCTGACTGTTCCCTAATCTCTAATGTTGCCTCCTGTGCCACTCTCACTGTCACTCATCCACTCTTCTTACCATCCAGCCAGCCAGGCTGCCCGCTGTCTGAGGGATCGGTTATTTATAGAGTCACCTCTCAATGGAGAGATGCAGGCGATGGGGAAAGAGACACTCAGAGGACACGCTAGTCCTGAATACCCTCATGTCCCTTTCACCCCCTTAGCTACTTTCTGTGAATGCAAATGAGGATAAGTGCACACAACATGCAGACACCAACATGATAGGCTTTTAGGCAAATCGGTTATAATGATAATTATAGACTTGATGAAATTTGCTACATCCATGCTGTTTCTGCTCAAGTATTTAGAAAAGCAGGATTAAGGGTGAGAGGGCATCCACTCACGTGACAAGATGTCTTACAGTAATTCACATACCAGTGTATTTACTAGCTGTGCTAAGGGAGGAATCTGATTGGATTTGTGTGGAGATGCAACAAAGTTGTTGAATGTGTGCATTTTCAGTTTTTTGCCCTTTATAAATGTCATCTTCCTTTTCCAAGCAGCTCTACAAGGAAGAGAAATTATTTATGTAGCTTTTATTGTCAGGGGTTCACAAATGGTATAGCTAGTGTTTGTTTCCTGAAAACACAAGTGAGATTGTTTACTCCACCCTGTGAAAGACAAGTGTCAGTTCAGTGACAGAGGCTGTCAGCGTCGTGACAGTCTTAATCGCCCTGCTCATTCACTCCTGCAGGGCGGTGTTTATGTGAGATTGTGTGTGTGTGCATGTGTGTGTGTGTGTGAGAGAGAGAGAGACTGCACGCAGTGGTAGAGGGTGCATGTGATGTGATTATTAAAGCAAGCATGTGTGTGAAAGAAAAACGTGAGGGCAAGGCAAAGTGCAAGACTGAGAGAATGACTCAGAATGAGACCTGTAGGGATTTTTCAAGGCTTCTACTGATACTTTTGGATTAAAGCTACTGATATCCAATATTCTGCACTGATATTTAACAAGTTTGGACATTTTCATAGCAAAAACATCCCTTAATGACAAGGATTCGCTGTTTCTTGTCAGTGTAAAAGCCTCTGAAATTGTGTTTAGATCATTATGGGACTATAAAACTCTCCATTGAAAGTCATATGAATTTGTCTACGTGGGTTAGCAGCTCCTTAATAAAAGGCCAGTATTCATCAGACAAATGGGCAAACCAACATATTGGTCTAACCCTAGAGTAAGACAGGGTGTAGAGCGGGTATCTCTCCCTGTGTTTGTTTACTCTACATGGATAAATTTTCCTTCATGGCTTCCTCATAGCAGCAGCACAGGGAAACGATGGGGTTCTGTGAGAGTTATGGCCTTTGTAATGAGAAAGAATGAGCTATGAATGAGTTGCAAAGACTGGAAGGGGAAAAAAAAGTCTGTGTGAGAAAGTGAGCGCTGTATTCAAACAGATACCCCACACCTTCCACCCCCTTCCTCATGCCAAACTGCCCAGCCCCAGGGCATAACCTTGGCAGGGCGGTAGCTATGTGTTGGCCACTGCAGTGTTGCCAACAGGAAGCCAAATGAAAAGCAGATGGCAGGTTACTGGTGTAGTTGTAGAAGAAGGGAGAGGTAGTGGAGAATACTGTCATGTGATACTATATCCGGTCCATTGGATAGGAGACATTGGAGTGTTTTGTGTGTGTGTGTGTGTGTGTGTGTGTGTGTGTGTGTGTATGTATGAGAGAGAAAGAAGAGCAAGGAGAATGCTGATCAGTTAAGTGTGGGCGTGAGAGTATTTTGTATTGAAGCTGTAATATTCATGTGTGTGTGAAGCTGTGTATTTGTATATGTGTGTGTGTGGGAGGATATAATGGTCCCACAGCCTGGCCTAAACAGGTCACCGAGAGTTTGATGTTTACTTCTTACTTTCTTTACTTTACTTTCTTTAATATGCTGAAGACAACTTTGGTTGTTCTGTTTTGTTTTGTTTTTCATGTTTTTACTTGAATTAAAAAGAATAAATTATCTAATGAAATGAACCTTTTATGGCCCTTGGGATTATAAACCCCTTTCAAACCCATCGAATGATTTAAAAACCGCTGTGTCAATTCTGATTTTGTCTTAACTCCTAAAAACTCAACACAACAGTGATATTCTACTTGCTTAGAAATGGGCCACATATGCCACCTTGTGGAGAACTTGTAGAGCTGCACTTCATAAACCAACATGTAGTTATGTGTCATTTGTCAAATATCAGAAGTGTTCAGTGATACTGTGGTGTGAATATTCATTGTTTATTACAGTCCTGATAATATGATTTAGGTAGCAGCTATAAAATAGATTTATTAATGCCCACAAGTAGCCTGCAAGGATAGAATGGTAATGGGGAAAAGGGCCAACGCTGCAGCCATGTGGCTGTTCATATAAACTACATCTGAGTGAAACAACACAGATATGGCACTTAAGCCCAGATTTGCTAAAAGTGTTAATGGACAATTTTGCACATGTTAAAGGGTTTTGCACAAATTTAAGGTTTTAGTAAATTGGGGTCTTAGTGTAAACAGAAGTTATAAAGTCTGACTGAAGGCTGGTCATATGCTGATGTTGTCTGGTAGCAGGAAAAAGTATTATGAAGATGTTACTAATCTTTACTGTTTTATCTGCTCTTCTCCACAGATGAGAAGCCTTACATCTGCAGCCTGTGTGACTTTGTCACCACAGATTCACAGGTGTACCTGACCCATATTCGAGTCCAACACCCGGCTGCCCACAACGAAAGACCCAGCCCCATTCCCAGCCCCAGCTCCAGCTCCGACAGAGGCACCCCTAGCGGGTACCCCAAACTGAAGAAGGCACTTCTCCAGGGTCTGAACAACTCTGCACCGCCCCATGCTTACCTCTCAGCTCGGCCCTCCAGGTCCTCCCCACCTGATCCCAGCCTGACCCCTCTGGATCTTTGTGTGAGGTCCGAGGGCCACAGGGGATTGGCCTCCTTAGCCCTGGACAGGAGGGGCCTCCCCAGCCACAAGTGTTCCTTCTGCTCCCACTCCACCCGCTACCCCGAGGTGCTGTGGATGCACCAGGCCATCGCTCACCGCATCAACAGCAGTAGCTCCGCTCTGGCTCCTAAATGGGCCTTGAAAAACAGCTTGAAGGGTTCCAGGGACAGTTCATCAGCTTCCAAGAGGCGCACTGGTCCTCCACCAGTCCTGGAAGGGAAGGAGTGTCAACCGCTGCCTTCAGTGATCCGAACCCCACGCACCAAGCCCCCAACACACAACAGTGAAGCTCTAAAGAAGAACAAGCCAGTTAATCAACCTGCAACGCCATCATCCTCCTCTTCCTCCTCATCCTCCTCTAGAGGTTCTTCATCCACCTCCAGTACCCAGGCTGGAAGGCTCCCAGTCCGGGCAGGCAGCAGCACCGGCAGCAGCATCAGACACACAGAGGACCCGGGTCAACCATCGCGCTCCAGACCCAAGGTAGATATTTACCCACGTGGTAGTTCGTCATCATCCACCAGTTCCTTGGAAAAGAGCACTGGAGCTCCGCAGCGCCCCCCAGCGCCCAGCCCCAGCTCTGCATCTAGCACAAGGATGGCGGACCGGTACTTGATGCCTCAGGAAGGCCTGGGCTTCATGCTCTCCAGCAAACATGGCCTCTCGGAGTACAGCCGAGCCAGGAGCTCCCCTCATCAGCCGCACGCCAACTCCCACAGCCTGAGCCGTGCCAACGCCACCAGGCCCAGCGCCATCACCCACAGCTCTGCAGCAGGACACAGCGGCTACGGCGTTTCCCAGACACACACAGCCGCTCTCCAGAATTCCTCCCCTTCCTCCTCCTTTTCCTCGGGAGTTCGTGGAGATGTGAAGCAAGAGGCTATAGCGGAAATGCCGGAGATGCCCCTTGACATCCTCAGCTTCCTAAAGAACTACAGTCCCCATGAACTGGCCGCCCTCTACCACCGCTGGGGTGCCGCCAACGCCCTGTTGGATCCCACTGGTAGGGAGGAGTTACTAAACTTTTTTCTCTTTGAATTACAATATACTATGTGAAAAACGCCATAAAACAAGAAGATAATACAAAATAGAGAAATGACAAAGAAATTCAAATATAGACCCAGATTTACTAACACCCTTAGTGAGTACTAAAGTCTGCATTGAGACTTGTCATTGGTGGAAGACAATCTTCTTGACCAATTAGAGGTTATGTCATTGGTTTAGAACACACTAAAGGTTTTTGCACACATTAAAAGCTCTAGTAAATTGGGGTCATAGTGTGCTGATTGCCTTTGCCAAAGACAATCTTGAGATCTTTCATCATCAGTTCACACACAGCGTACCTTCATATGAAAGGAGAGTTATAGAGAAGTGACTGACAGCCAGCTGCATGCGTTTGAGCTACTCTATATGTAAACAACTGGAATAAACCAGGAGAAGAGACACTGGAGACACCAATACTGACATTCATATGCACGAAATGCATTAACCACACGAATGTACATATTCACCCTCTCTGATACACACATACTTTAGGGTCTCTCTCTCTCTCTCTCTCTCTCTCTCTCTCTCTCTCTCTCTCTCTCTCTCTTGGTCTCACACAAACACACACACTCACACCATCTGGCAGGAGATGATTGACACAAACACACACGCACAGCGCTCCATTCTGACAAGGTTTTAAATAATGAAGAGGAGATGCATTAAAGAAGCACACATACGTGCGCTTGCATGTTCATGAGGTATGATAAAAGGCTCTATCTGGGGCAGTGTGTGTCTGTGTGCGTCCGTCCATATGTGCTTAGGTTTTTAGATGTGAAAAGAGTGTATGTGTGTGTGTGTGTGTGTGTGTGCGGGCGCGCGTTTATTTTTTATTTATTTATTTATTTATTTTTTGCCGTGAAAGACGTGAGAGAACCTTTGCTACTCTCAGGTCTGCAAGGCATGCCTAGTCTCCAACTCCACTCTCCCAGAAAGCTGTCACAAACTGTTTAGGTCATGGCTCTGCCTGATGAGAGACTCACACAGATGCGAATGGAGGGAGGGAAAAACAGAGAGAGAGAAGGTAGGAGGCAGACAGAGAGAGAGAGAGATGAGACACAATAATTACCCCACCAGCTGCTTTGGAAATGGTCATTACCAAACATCCGTATTATTTGTCCATTTTTTCCAGTTGCGTCTCTAAGGTCAAGTGGGGCTGTGTGGAGCCAGGGGTCAAAGACAACAGCCCCAGAGCAGACGCATGACATCGCTGTCACCCGTCCAGGCGCATATCGTCACGCTCCGCCTTAGCCCTTTGAGTCACATGCTATAAAGTGACCTTTTTTGAGCAACCGAGGCTCTCTCTCTCCCTAATGCGTATGTGTGTGTGTGCATGTGTGTGCGTCTGCTTGTGTTTTCCGTCCAGCTCTGTCTTGTCTTTCATTAGTGCATCAGTGAGAAGGGCTGGCGGCCCAGAGTAGATGTAGAGTATCCAGAGGCCAGCAGTAGAGCTGCCAGAGACACTCTCTGTCACCTCCTCCACCTCCCT
>OMLF01010150.1:0-13023 GCA_900302615.1 Holocentrus rufus
TGTTGGACTCTGGCAGGGCTGCCCTTTGTCACCGGTTCTGTTCATTATTTTTATGGACAGAATTTCTAGGCGCAGCCAGGGGCCAGAGGGGGTTCAGTTTGGGAGCCAGCAGATTTCGTCTCTGCTTTTTGCGGACGATGTTGTCTTGTTGGCTTCCTCGAGCCAGGACCTTCAGCACGCACTGGGGCGGTTCGCAGCCGAGTGCGAAGCGGCTGGGATGAGGATTAGCACCTTCAAGTCCAAGGCCATGGTTCTCGACCGGAAAAAGGTGGCTTGTCCTCTTCATGTTGGGGGAGAGTTCCTGCCTCAAGTGGAGGAGTTTAAGTATCTTGGGATCTTGTTCACGAGTGGGGGAAGGATGGAGTGCGAGATTGACAGACGGATCGCTGTATCGGTCCATTGTGGTGAAGAGGGAGCTGAGCCGAAAGGCAAAGCTCTCAATTTCCTGCCTGGCGGAGGCCCCGAGGAAGACACACTGGCGCGACTATGTCGCTCGGCTGGCCTGGGAACGCCTTGGGGTCCCCCCGGAAGAGCTGGAGGAAGTGTCCGGGGAGAGGGAAGTTTGGGCGTCCCTGCTCAGATTGCTGCCCCGCGACCCGGCCCCGAATAAGCTGAAGAAGATGGACGGATGGTACAGTATTTTAAGGTCTGAAGTCACATCACGGTTGCCACACCTCCAGATCTGTTAGAACCATAGCTGAAAAAAATCCTGTATTCCCACTTATTAGTCCAAAAAGTCACATCAGTGTCAGAAGAATGGGTCTCTTGCAAAAATAGACAGAGATTTTTGCTCTTTACAAAATAGGAATAGTGCCTCTCTTTTAACAATGTCCTTCCAGCCCTTAACATTTAATGAACCAAATCAAATCTTAACTTCTATCGTGAACTCAGAAAAAAAAGATTAAAAAAGTATGAAGTCTAAGTGGAAAAAGATTCGTTGTGTTTCCCGTTTTGGTTGGCACTGACAGACGGCATATTTGGTCTTAATCTGCGCTTTGTCGCTTTTCATGTATCCAAATCACTTCCATACATTTGACGTTGTGGTTCCTGTTTTGTCAACAATTTCCTCAGCTTTGGAGGATAATGCCAGTTCACTTTGAACACCACTTGCGTGCTCCTCGGTTCTGCTCATCTTTTCCTTATTTTCCCCAGATTTTTCCAGTATACATCCACTCTGTCCACCTGTAGCCTGTAGCTCCAACAATGCTTAGCGGCAGAAAATGGGTGTGTACTAAGTGATGTGCAAGCCAAAAACTGCACTGGCTGCTGTCACGTTTACCTCTGCTTTGTGATAGGCTTTTAGATCTACCCATAGAGTAAAAATGTCCCAAGTTTATCATCGTTATCACCGTGAATTTTATCATGATCCCCAATAGAGATCATTTTATCGCCCAGGCCCAGTTGATGGTGTAGATTAATGAATTCAGCTGCAGTACTGACTTGCTGGAATTAAGAGAACCCAAATGAGAATCACTCTATCTCAAACAAAGCAGATCTTTTTGACCCCTCCCCACCATGGCATGGCATGGCATGGCATGAGAAACATCAGATGGTAGGATATAAAGTTCTCTAACCTCTTTGAATGAGGCAAAAATAGCGGCCCTGGCACTCCTCTCTTGCTTGACCTGGTCAGGATCCAGAAATTGAGCATCATTGCTGAGGTATGGCTTCACGTCCATTGCCTCATACTGATGGCCTGTGATGTACCGGAAGATGGTATCCAACACTCGCGGCAATATGCCTGGCTCCTTGGGAGTTCCTAAACACACATTTCACTAGTAAGACCAAAAGAACCTCTTGTGGTTTACACAGCAATACAGATGCCATTCTAGCTTGAATATATTCTAAACTGTTTGCCTCATACAAAGCAAAGCAAACATCTGACCCAAAGCAAACACCTGACCATAGTCAGATGTTTGTTTGAAGACATACTCAAACGTTTTGGGCAAAATACCCTTTTACCGGCTTACCCAAAGTAAGACAAGATGTTTGATCCTATTTTCACCTCCTGCACGTCCACTGGTTCAGTTACAATGGTTAGCATTTCATGTTAGCTTAGCATTAAGATTTGAAGTCTACAGGAGTCATTAGCATAGCTCTGTCAAAGTGAAAAAAAAACTTACAGCAACTCAGCTTTCTTATTTACGCGATGTGTCATGTGTATTACATGGTAATCCAATACACATCTCTGCTTTCTATATAAAAATTTCATTTTAGGAGAAGTTCGATGGTAGGTACTATAACCGTTGAACACATATGTTCAGCAGTTATAGTTTCTACCATCTATAGTTCCTGCCATCTAAAACAACTTTTTTGTTGTTTTTAATTCCAAGACATGTATTTCCTTAGCATGTAATACACGATACATTGTGTAAATAAGACAGCTTTTTTCACTTTGACAGAGCTAGGCTAATGACTCCTGTAGACTTCAAGTTTTTATGCTCAGCAAGCACAAAATGCTACCCATAGGAACCGAAACAGTGGACGTACAGGTGAAAAGGGTATTGAACATCTTGTCTCACTCTAAGTTAATCATAAAAATTATATTTTGCCCAAAACTTTGGAGTATTCCTGCTGTCTTAACTTAGATAAGTCTTAATAAGTTTTGTCTAATGTTGCATCATGTTCCCATCCTTACCTTGGATTGTGTAGGTTTTCCCAGCATTGGTTACACCATAGCTGAATATCAGTGCATTCTTCCCATCTAAGTACTCCAACACTTGGTTCTTGATGGTGTCTTCAAATAGCTCAGCCTGCATTGTCTCAGGTCCAAAAACCTTAAGACAAGAGAAAAGCATAATCCTGTCATAAATGGATCTGAAGCTACATTCTTCTGAAGCTAAATGCAATTATTATATTCATCCAGTTAGCCTGGGCTTTGATCCCATATCCTGGCATCAGCCTCATTAACTGATCAATTCCCTTTTCCAGGGTCCAATGGAGAGTTTTATGCCACATATGGATAATTTCAACCATTGTATCATCATTGTATTAAACCAAACCATTTCTGTCTGGATTGAACCTAGTGTGCCAGTACTGGACCAACACTTCTCTTACTTTTTGGATACATTCATACACAGCGCATGAAATATTTTCAAACATCATTTGCATCTGCACAGGAAAAAAAACTGTGGCATTATGAATTTACAGATTAAGTGAAAACTTAACTGTTGAAAATAGCTTATTTTACTGATAAAAAGTGCACGAGGTCTACTAAGTCAAGAATTTCTTTCTGACCTGAGAGAAGCAGAATTTGTGACTTGGCATGCCAATGCCCCTCTCGCTGTTCTTCATGGTTGCAGACCTTTTTGGTGCATGCAGTATCACCGTCTGACTGCTTTCAATCACTACACAACCCTGAGAAGAATAGAACTGGCAATGTGTTGCAATCTGAATGGAAACATTTACCCTGGATTGGACCAGTGTGTACCAACAGTTTCTGTGTTCCATGATGGTCTAGATCATGGCTTTTCCTCCCTGATAAGAATAAAATTCTGTTTTTTTTGGCATGAAAACTGGCAATTTCAAAGAATATAAGCACTAAACATCAAACATTGGTAGCTTCAATCCAAAATAAGTTATTGCTTTGTTACTAAAAACACCTCCAGTTTATCTGTTAAAACCGCAGGCCACATGTATGATCTCTTCTAGACTACCTTTGCATCGACAACTAGGCTGACTGGATATTATTCACCTGTCAAATTAAATGCTGTACTGTACCTGATTCTCATTGTCAGCCAGTTCCGCTTTAGAGAAGGGCCTAGCTCTCAGGTAAACCCTCAGAGTCTCCTGCTGCTCCGCTAGCCCTGGCATCTCCCTCTAGAAACCCACAGGACAACAGGCAGACCAAAACCAAACACCAGAGACCAAACCAGAGCAGAACAGCTCATTTCAATTCTGATTAATTAGTGAGATGGTCAACAAAACTTGGACATTTGTTCTAATTCAATACACTTTTTGATGCACAAACACAACAATGAAATTATCTGAAAACGATCAGGGGGAGCTATTGAACAGAAACATTTGAAACCTTCAAAAAAATTTAATGTTAATATTATATGATGGGATGGAAAAAAGATTACCTGATGAGGTAAAGTGCTGGCAGGCAGATCATTACATGTGGAGTCCACTGCACCAGGCTGCAGATAGACTATTTCGTCATTGGCCAAATCATTAAGTGTAGTCATTTCAAGACAAGACAGCTCAGAAAAAGCAATGAATGTCTGATTCGGTTCATGAATTTCGAGTTCTATACAAGAAATGTTGATTTGGAAAATGGCTTGTGAGCAGTTCCTCCACAATTGACGCGGGTAAGCCTGCTGACAAATTTCAAATCAGTTTTAATTGAAAGCAGGTGAGAAGTCCAGCAAATCAGCAGAAACAACCTGCCAGATGAGGCAGGGGGTGGAGTGTGACAGCGGCACAAGGTCTGCCTGTCTTCATCGCCGCAATGCAATATCAAATCACTGTCTGCAGGTCATTCATTATGTCGAAGTACAGCTACTGTATTTTGAGTACTGTAGTGTTAAGTGTCTTCGATCCCATAAAGTGTTTTTACATGAAACAGCCAACGCTTCATATCAGAGGAAGCTTTCTAGCTTCCAGTAAATGTTTTTTTTGGTGTTGTTTTTGAAACACAGTTGGATATTCCGTTTTCGTTTTTTTTTGTCGACATATGTTGCACTGCTGTGGTGGTCTATGATCGTCTTTCCATTCATTTCTGCAACGCGTTAACTTATATAGTTCGGCTGCAGTGTTCAGTAAAGTCGTCAGTTTTGCCATAGCCTGATATATGATCCTTGGCTGTGAGACCCAGCGTAGATGGTCTAGTATAGGCTTGTATGTACCCTTCAGTCTTTAAGTGTTTGTCATTATGACATTAAATATTATCACTTATCGAGGTTTGATTAAATACAAATGGACTCATTTAATATATCCGCACATTTAAACTCGCACTTTTATTCTGAAGGCTGAACTCGCTGAGTGTAATCCTTACATCCTGTTTACTCTCGCTGGGATGAGCTGTAGACCACATAAAGAACTACCTAGATGGAGTAATCAGTCACTCCAGAAAGTAGATATCGCACCCTAGCGTAATTTCTTTGTATCAACCAAAAGATGCAGGAATTAAAACCTGAGTAATGCCTCGTTCATGTTTTTCCATTCGTTTACCAGAAGGAAGTTCACATGAACGCCCAACTAAGTTGTCTAATAAATCAGACTTCTAGAGTAGAGAACTTTATTCATTCTTCAATTCTTTTGCCACACAAACTGCCCCACTTCTGATATTTCAATGGCTGCCCACAGCAGTATCTTTACAACTTCCCTGAAAATATTTGAGGCACAGCAGAAATTGAAGTCATGTTTGATGCAAATAGTCCTCTTGACACTTTACTTTCTGCAGTGATTTTTTGTAAACTATTGAAAAACCACATGCCTGCTGGCTACAGCTAGCTAGCCTTGTTAATACCTTTACAAGGCTTCTGCCTCAGAGTTCTGTAGCACATGAAGTCAACCTGATTCTTCATGTCTAACTTTGCTGATGGTGGGCACTTCCACATCATCCCATGAATACAATTAGGACTTGAACACATGTCAGACTACACTTGTCTCTGGGCTAGACCACCACCCAGGATGAGCATATCTGATCTCTAAGTGAGTGACAAACAAGGATCTACTCAAAAACTTAATAGTTTACCAGTTCTTTCTGAAACCCAATTACTGGTTTCTCTACTGCGCAGTTTGTTTTTACAGCCTCACAGTTGGCATTTTTTCCCCTTCATTTTGCTGTTGAGAAGCAGACTTAGACGAGTTTGCAGTTGTATTGTTGTAAGATTCCAAACCCTAACCCTGAAACCAGAACACAAAATACTATGTTTTCCACCTTGTGTCAGCACTACCAATAATCACATGACACATTTCCTTGTTTTCTCTCTTTATTGTATCATCAGCTTGCTTTAAGCATCTGCGATGGTGACCTCAACCTCCACACCCGGCTCAATGCTGATGGAGGTTATCTGCTTGACAATCTCTGACGGGCTGTGCAGGTCGATCAGACGCTTGTGGATCCTCATCTGGAAGCGGTCCCAGGTCTTGGAGCCCTCACCACAGGGAGTCTTCCTCGTGGTGATACGCAGAGTCTGGAGGGGGCAAAGCCAGATATTTACTGTCATTCCGGTGGACAACCTCCGCATTTAGTATTTACACCATGCGACACCAAAGAGTAAAATTCAATGCATGCTTGGGTTTGATCAAAATATCTCAAGCGTAAAATCCAGTTCAGGTCCTCCTATAGACAACCAGTGTATTTCTGCTCTATTCAACAACAAATGTCACACAAACTGCATCATATGTATCATGTCACGTGGGCAATCATTGTAAACCAAGATAATCTACATGTCTCAATACCTTGGTTGGCATGCGGACTGGTCCCTTCACCTTCAGGTTCTTCTCCTTGGCTCCACGGATCAAGTCTGCACAGACTGAGATTTCACAACAACAAACACTGTCAAAACTCAGTAACGAGCAGACATCCTATGGTACTTTAAATTCCTGGCTCAGAATAGCGTATACAGTCATCAGTGTTTATCAATATATTATTTCTATCCTCACAGCCCAGGACAATACTTTCCACTTTCACAGTTAACTATTTCAAATTTACTTCATTACCCTTCTCCAGTGATTTGACATTGCGGCTGGTCAGAGTGATGCGGATGCGGTGAATGGCCACCTCGGTCTCTACGGGAGCCTTGCCGGTGTCCTTGAAAGCCTGTGTTTGTGGAAATAACAAGTCACTTATAAAAGAGCGATATATAAATATAAACCTTTTCTTTTTCCAAATCACTATTCCTTCGGCTGAAAAAACTCAATTAGTCTGTAGAAAATGAATCGATTATCATTTGATGATCATTCTAGTCATTTATCAAGTAAAAATCCAATCATTTGCTGATTGTAGCTTACCAACATTTTACTTTTCTCTGTCTTTATATAATTAATACTTAAAGTTTTTGGCTGCTGGTCAGACTAGTGAAGCAGTATGACGATATCACTTTTGGCTTTGCCATGATTTGACATTATAGACTGATTAGTTGATCGACTGAAAAAATAATAAAATCAGATTAGTAGACAATGAAAATATTCCTTCGCTGCCGCCCTAAACGGGTGTAGTTGTACTGCTTCGTATTTCATAGTAAAAGCTGAGTACAAATAATGCACCACACGATTTAGGTTAGATCATCGAATTCCATTCTCTCACGTTAAATACACACAGAAGATCGATACTTTGTGAAAACCGTGTATATGTGATCCTTAAAAGACTTCCCTCTTGGCCGTAATGTGCGACTGTCGAAGTGATATTGTCATAATTATATAATAAAGGTTGTTTGTGTGTGTAGGAGGATTAGTGTCTGTCAGTGAACATTTCCTCCGTGACGAAGTGTTACATTTCTTGGCGCTTCACAGCACGTGTGAGTTACATCTGAGGAGATGGCAGCCTTGCTCAGGGCCCAAAACACTTACAAATCTGGAGCTTACTGGTCAACTCATCCTTCATCTGGTCCAAGAAGCAGCTACTTATTTTTATTAAATCTGAACTTTAAGAATTCACTTATATTGCTCAGTACCGACCGACGAGGTATTTTGCTAGAAGAAACCAAGTGACTAATAAGGGACAGTTTCATTATAAAACACGCAACTTTGTTGCAGCGAGTGCTGCTTTAAGTCAATATATGCCGAACTGAGTACCGTAGTCAAATGAGTCATAAGGTTTTGGACATACTGCCCACATTCTTCGTTAGCAATAAGCTAGGAAGCATCTAAATGCCATATTTTTAAATGCACTCTGACGTAGATGTGCGCGCCACGCGATAACGCGTTGTATATGGCTAGCATACCACTCCTGTAGCTTTTCGATAACTACCTCATTATAACTGCAACACTTAAAATATAAAACCGACGGCTCCACAGCTATGTTCAAGCGACACTTACCATAGCTGGTTATTATTATTCCTGACCGACTTATTCGGAAGAAATCCAAGCGAACAGCGGTGAGTCAGGAACAGATGCCACCAATGTGGATAGCTCTTCAGGAAAAAGGCCGGACAGGGACCAGTTTCTCAATATATACTGCTCATCCGGGTTCCTGGTTGTTCTTCTTCGTTAGTATGTGCACGACTGAGCCCGAAGCAACAGCGCCACTCATTGGCTGGAGTGGGTGCGCTGACTTCTTATGGAATTATAAAGATTCACACTGAGTATTCTGGACTGGCTAATTGTATTTGATGAACAGTCACGCAGAAATAACATCCTGTCACGTCTGCAAAACCCAAGCCTTCCAGTAAAGGTGAAGGGGCTTTGCTCTGGGTCTCTGACACCCAGTACTGAATTTCTCCTTCGGGGACCAATAAAAGCAGTTTCAGTTTTACTGGTCATATGTAGGTTAACTCCATTGTTGGGCAAGCTACTTGGGAAATGTAGCAGGTTTAGCTACCAGATACTCCACAATAAATGAAGCTTCACTACATGAAAGCTATCCCTGAGAAAATTGTACATTGGTACATTAAAGCTACTTTTTTTTTCTCAACAAATCAATGTGGGCAAGAAAAAAACAACAAATTGGTAGGCAATGGAAACAGCCGTGAAATGGTTAATTGTGCTCGCAAAGGCACGGTTTCCATATTTCCATATGGAAATGTGCAAATATAGAAATCTATATTTCCATATGGAAAAACAGAAATAGTGTATTACAGGTCCCCTTTTCTTTGCTAATATATCTATGCCACGTCAAACTTATCAGAGATGCCGTCAATCAGTGCTCTCATCTGAAGGACTGGTGAGTGATCATGTCACGGTCTCGCTCACACGCGCGCACGCACACACACACACACACACACACACACACACACACACACACACACACAGTTTCTCCGTTTGTGGCTTAACGTACTTATTTCCTATCGATCACATAGCAGCTTTATTCCAGACTACATCTGAAAGCACCACGATGTGTTTTAGTGTTAGAGAAATGCTGGGAACATGTAGCTTTTCGGAACCCTATCGCACAACGTGATACACAAAACTGCTTCACTACTGAAAACGCTATTTCATGTAGAAATGGTGATGCTACCACAGCGCTACTAAGAAGCGTAGTTAAACTAGTAGCGCCGCTACTGCCCAACACTGGTTAACACAGGGTCAACGGTACAATGGAAAGTGTTGGACGAAAAACAGGTCATCTCAGCAATTGGAACACTATAGTAATAAGATAAATAAAAGAAGAAAAGAAAATTGAAATGCAAACTGAAAGAATTTAAATACAATATTGACCCGAATATAAGACGGGGATTTTTTTCCAATGAATAAATCTGAAAAAGTAAGGTCGTCCTATATTCGGGGTCTAGACTTTTAGACTTCAATAGACATGCGCAACAACAGGCGCCTAATACTAGTAACGTGAATGTGTCCCTTTTGACCAAGGCTGTCACTCAAAACTCACACGAGTGCAGGGGGGAGAAAGGCCGTGACCGTCCTGAACAAAGTGGCTCAAAAGTAGGGCAAGTTAACAAACATGAGAAGAAGCTTTGATGCTGACTGTAAGATGACTGATAAACACTGCAGAGTCGTCAAACAACTGCCAAGCAGCAAAGGAATATGATGTCACGGAGTGGAAGGACATGGCGAGTCCAACAGCCAGAGAAAAGCTTACTGTGGACGCTTCCGAATCAAAGAAATAATTTCACTATTCAAGTTCATTTCGGTCAACAGGATAGACTTTTTCTCTCAAACTAACCAGTATGCAAAATCATAATCAGAAGATCTTAAATCATTACTAGATGAAGCTTTGAAGAACAGAAACGTAAGTAAAGTATGAAGTAGCCTATAAAAATAATTTTAATGAAATTGAAATGAAATCCCACACACATACATCTTACATCCTAGGTTAAGAGACGAAATCAGATAAAACAGTCATCTCCAATCCTTACTGAAAGTAAGGTTTGAGTTGACTACATGAGAACAAACACTTATATAAAAATGAAAAGTAGATTTAGAAAACAAGGCAACATAAATGTGTGATCTGTGTGAGAGGCATCTAATATAATACACTGCAAAAATATTCATATTTAATTCCCTCAGGTGGGCTATCTTGTCTTAAAATCTTATTTTTCCCCTAACAAGTGAAGATATTCTGGCAATGGGGTGAGATAACTTCAAATTTTTCAAAATCAACTTGTTAGCAGAGTTCACTTGAATTACATATCACTGTCTTCATGGAGATCTAGCTTGGTTCAAGATATGAACTAGAAGAAAAAACTGATAGTGCGTTAGAAATAAGTGGGCTTATTCCAGCCTAGTGGTATACTTATTTGTTGCAAGAGTAGCTCAGATTTGAAGACTGAATGTGAGACTAAAGGATTTATGAAAATGTATTTACAGTGTTAGAGCAGCCTGTACTGTTCAATCTCACTCTGTGGAGAACTTCATACAAAGTCCGTTAAAGAACATCATGTCTTAATCTTTAAGATTAACAATAAGATTCGATCGATCATTAAGATTACGATTGCTCATAGGCACACGTAGGTTCACTCAATATCATTTCATTTTTGCCGGTCAGCAAAAACATTATATTGCTTCAATTTCAGAGCGGATTTCGAGATGATGCTCTTAAAGAAAACGGAGGGCTGCGCACTGCTCAGGCGGCTTGATATCTTGTCCAGTTCATGATAAAAAAAAAATCATAAAATCGACACAGTCAGAGTCTGTCCAAAACAAAATCAGGTGTGCGACCGCAGTTTGTCCAAGTGGAACAACACGTCCTGGGGACTGGGTCTGGCTCGGGCCTCTGCGCTCCAGCACTGGGTTACCAGGGTCTTGCAGAGCCTCCCGTGCTCGGACTGGAACGCCGGCTTGTCGTGCACCGACGGACGCAGGTTATACGCCACCACCGCGTACTGGACGTGCTGCCGGTCTCCGGTGTAGGGCTGCTCCCGCGTGATCAGCTGCCACAGGGTGATTCCGAAGGAGAAGATGTCTGCTTTGGGAGAGACTCCTTCGCCTTTCAGCAGCTCGGGAGCCCGGTGCGTGTAGGTGCCTCCGCCGTGGCTCAGATGCGGGCTGACACTAGTCACCTCGCATCCGCGATCCAATTTCACCGAACAGCCAAAATCGGCGATTTTGCATACGTCCTCGCTGGAGACCAACACGTTGGCCGGTTTGATATCCAGATGCACGACGCTGTGGGAGTGAAGGAACCGCAGGCCGTGGACAATGTCCGCGGAGTACCGCAGCCACCTGTCCGCCTCCAGCGGGTCTGCGCAGCCGTAGATGATCTGCTGCAGGTTCCGGCTGCCGACGAACTCCATTAGGATCGTACCGATGCTGTTTTCGTCCTCGAAATCCGCCGGTACGCAGGTGGTCGCCGACAAGATGCGAACAACGTTCTTGTGTCGCAGGTGCGCAGCATTCAGCTCGGCCCAGAAGCTCTGCCGCGACGCCAGCCGGTTCTTGGCGCACTTTTTGACTTTCTTCAGCGCGACAGTCTCACCGAAGTACTCTGCCTTGTAGACCGAGCCGAAGCCTCCGGAGCCCACGGGCTGCACAGAGCGGAGCTCCTTCCACAGGATCACGGAGGACCAAAGTCTGCTGGCAACCTTGCCGTGCGGCCGCTGAGGGGGGACCTGTAAAGTCGAACCGGATGTGAGTGGGCTGCTGCAGGCTCCGATCTCCAGAGATGGATAAATGTCTCTGGGCAGCAGGCGAGTCACGGGAATTGGAGAGGGCATTCTGCGTCGAGGCGTCGGTCATTCCAGGCAAAGGCGACTGATCTGTGGAGCTCCAGCAGATCGATTTATTCGGCTGAACGCAGCCTGACTGCTTTTGCTCTGTGCCATATGGAGTTTCCTCTGGCGCAAACACACATCGATGCACCGTCATACCGGCACCTGGTGTTCCGGAGGATGCAGTGTTCTGCCTTCTCCACTCAACTTGATTCATTCTCCTACTGGTTCTGAACAGGAGGGGAAAAACGGGGTAAAATGAGCCAAATTTAGCATTTGTTTTTTCCATTGTTCTGTGGGGGTAAAATGTTTCACAACTTCAAGAATTAATTTCAGGGGCAGACAGTTTCAGGCATTCAGGGGAAGATATTTTACTACTTTTTGCCTCAACATAAGGTAATAATTCATCTTATTTTCAGCAGGACAACAAGGAACAACTTGGCTCAACATGACTGTTAATGCACAGTGCTGGCTGAGGGTGTCCAGTGAAGGTATATGGAGTAAACTAGTACTGTAACCCAATACTGTTCCATTTAACAAAAGATCCTCAAGCCTCTGGAGAGAACAGGCTTGAGATGGGTTATGGACAGGGTTATGCCAAACCATTACAAAATCTGACAATTTGTAATATTTTATCTTTTGTTTATGCAAACATGGAGACTCATCTCACAGAATAGAACTTAAGGCTAAGTTAATAAAATCCTTGTTAAAATTTGATATAAAACACACCAAACTGCACATTTCGGTAAAATCTCAGCCCTCAGGGGTGGTTTGCTTCTTAATACTCTTCCACTAAAATACTACATGGTGAACAGAGGCAAGTAATATCAAGCTGTTATAAAAGTCTGGATTTCAGTAAAATAATGTGCTGCTTGGTGGGTCGTTTTTATGCCAAATGTATCAGAAGACCCCAAAAACTCAAGTGCTTTAATCGTCAACATTTACTGATAGAAGGCATGAAGATGTTTGACAAGCCTGATTTACACCACAGAAACAAGGACAAAGATGTCAGTGTATGAAACACCAGGAATGACCAAAGCAAGACTCGCAGCTGGATCCTTTTGTTTTTGTTTGTTTATTGAACTTTCATTATATTGTGTAAAAACTGGAGTTGAAGACTGCAGCTCTTCTCTCTCATAGCAGCAAGATATGAAGATCAAATCAGGTTATTCTGCCAGACAATAAATAATCTGCCTCTTTGGATGATGTCAATGTTAAAAAAACAACTGATAAATGCTGCAGCATTAATTTC
>OMLF01010152.1:0-21007 GCA_900302615.1 Holocentrus rufus
AAGAGGGGGTGAGGGCCCCCGCCTCGTGGTCCCGGCAGAAGGAGCGGGGGCAGAAGTCGCAGAGGGACGAGGCCGGGCCGCCGCACACGCTGCAGTCGTGCCATGGACACTCCCAACGGCCTGCAGACGGGGAGAGGAGTTATTGTGGAGATACAGTGAACAACAGCGGGGGAAAGGATATATCAAGTCCCAGACTGTGTATGTCACCTCCAGGTCACAGGTACACTATGCAAAACTGCCCTGAGATGATTTAAATGAGGACCCTTTAGACACTACATGCTTAATCCACAATTTTTGTAAGCTGAGCCTTAACATTCTCACTTAAACCGACCCTCGGCAATTTGGCATGCTGCACCTTTAACTCTTGTTATCAATTCACTTTGAGTCAAGATTCACAAGCTGGTGATCAATTCTGCAATTCAATTTGAGTTTGTAAACCACGATTTGATTCAGTGCTTTTAGCCAAATGTGCAATTACGTAATTTTATCCTAACACTATTCCACAAAGTGAAACAAAAAATTTGTCAGAATACATTATTATTGTTTACTCAATCCAAATGAAATGCATAATTTTGTCCAACGATCAACCCCAACAGCCTCTCATTTCAGCTACTAGTCTAAAGCAAGAGGCAGTGATTTATTGGTCATTTATCATAGTTCACTGGTTAAAGTTACACTGAGATTAGGATTACCTCCCTGAAATGTAGAGCATGTCCTGTACCACTGCACCTACACAGCTCGCAAATCAGCAGGTGACCTGTTTGAGTCAAAGCTGCTAATTATCTGGGACTATTGGAGGTTTAAATGCAAGACTGAAGTGCAGGTGAACCAGTTTACCCTAAACTCAAGTCCTGGATGTTATTGGGATTTTAGGTCAGTGTAAAAGGGGTATGACCAACTAAAAGTTTCATTCAAACAAACTTATTTTGCGGTTACCATATGGGGGCTTGGTGAGGTTGAGACACAGCAGGTGATATGCTTTCGGACAGTCCTTCCTGTCACACATCACCAGCTCCCCTCCTTCTCCGCAGCAGAAACAGAAGTACTCGTGCGTGTGTTTGCCCTCCGGCCGCAGCTTCCGCTTTTTGGGCTTCAACTTAGCGTTCCTGGCCTTCTCCTCTTTCTCCATCACCACCGCACTCTGGAGGGGAAACAGTTGGGATAAAATAAGAAAAATAAGACATGCACGCCTTGCACTGACCATGGGATCGCCTTCTGATTGTAATCATGATAAGAGAGAAGTGCTTCCCCACCGTTGGCTGCACTCCTAGAAATCCAGAGCAGTTGTCCGCTCCACAGTGGCAAGACGTTCTCCTGTTGCCCACACAGTGCAGGTTGTAGTTGAATGTCAGCTCTGTGCCTGAGGGAAACCAGGGACAGCACTCACATCAAAAGGATCATCTCACTGGAGTGGGTGTATGCATGTGTAAGATGGCGAGGAAGCATAATGCATGTAATATGTGTATACATGCGAATAGAGGTATAATACATTCAAGTACGTGCATGCAATATATGCTGGTCTATGTGTGTTTCCATGTGAACTCACCAGCCTCGATATCACAGAGGGCGAAGAGTCCTATGCGAACGTCTCCGTTTACCGTCCATTTCTGGGTTTCACAGTTGGGGCTGCAGCTGTGGTTCATGAAGCGAGAGGAGTTTCCCTTGGGCCCTGCGTCTATCACTCGATCCTAGGAGGAACGGCAGAGCCTTTAGCTGACAGGGCTCCACGGTCTACTTGTTAGGCGTTTTCAACGTTCACCAGTTTTGAAATGATACCTTAGTGAGAGTGAGCATGTAGAAGTTGGTCACGTGATTCTCATGGGCGCGTTTGATCCGCTGCTGGCACTCCTCCGAGTCGATCACCTCTCCCACGTACTCTGTCACAAAGTCTCCCTGCAGAACACATTACATTTTTAAAAAAATTACATTTCAGACATGTTGCAGACACTCTGGTCCCTTGTCTGCTCAATTGTTTTAAATCATTTTGGATAATCGTTTTGCTCAAGAACACTTAAACATGACAAAAGGATGTTACAAAAATCAGGCCTCTGACCCATTCATATGAGACAATGTCTGTAATCACCTGGCACAATATCACAAGCCAATCAAATGCTAACTATTCTAAAATATGTGCCAGCATTTATCCCATCCTGAGCACAGCCACTGAACTAAATTCATGGGCAATAATTGTGCCACTAAATTTTGATTACCACCATTCTCATTGACATGCAGTCACACCTATTTTGAGTTTTCACTCTGTGTTATTAATCTCATTTGAGTCCCCTGTTGCATCAAGTGGAAAATGTTTCTACATTTGAACCACAGTTAGCTAAAAATGGTTTGGTTTTTTGCGTCAGTGACAGAGGTGCAACTGGCATCAAGATGTTGCTTAAATTCATTTGCATTTACTTGCATTTATAAAACCTACAAGGAAATTCTGCTGCCTTCTTCGTTGAGTATACAGACATAATATCTATAATTTAACAGACATTCATCACTTACACTGTGTAATAGATGGACCACTCCATGTCTAAGTTCATCTGCCATACTGTTCAAACACTGTTCTCCACAGCCCTGCATTGTGCACCACTGCTGCCTCTAGCATGCACAGATCAAACTTTGAAATAACAGTGATGCGTAGAAAACATCCCCTTCAAGCCCAGCAAATTGCATTTTATGGTGCATCATTATGGTCTTGTATATTACAGGATGGCAGTGCAGCGGGGAAAACGATGGGACTTCTAGTAGTTTGTTTTGAGACATTCTAAGTTGATTTTGAGGATGAAATTGAATTTTTATATTTTTTGTGATTATACACACTAAAATGTTTCTGACAGCTGCTTCTCATGGCACGGTTTGAAGAGTTCCTCTGAGATCTTGCATTGGTCATGCTGGGATTAAATGACAGTTGTGCTCAAATTCAACCTGGGCCTTATTTTTGATCGGTTGTGATCAAAGTGTAATCCAATGCTTCATTCTAGTGCTGACAAACCTGCTCAATAGTCTAAAATGAATTTAAATAGGGCGAGTGCCAAAACAATCATCATTAAACATACAGCTACATACACATCAATGACAGGAACATTTTGAGGCCATTTTGGGGGGCTGCCCTCAGAGGTGAGACACTGGATGAGGAAATTCAAGCCAAAAGCCCAACGCTCACCTTCCTCAGAGCCTGATTGGTCCTGAGGCCCCAGCCACGGCCGTCTGTCTTTATCACCTCCGTCTCTGCATAGAGCCGCTTGGAGAAACACTGGTTCTCACAGCTGTCTCCTGCAGGGCACACCTGACGACAGCAACAGCAAGTAAGACGGGCTGTTTTCCATCACCCATTTCACAGATTTTATCGTTAAATTAATCATTTTAACACAACGTGACAAACACGTATTCAGACCTGTGGATGACACTCGTACTGGAGCATGCGGTTGAGACACTGGGAGTCGAGGTTGCAAGGATGCTCGTCAGTTGGTTTGCAGTTGCATCGTGGGATTTCTGACAGGTCAGCCACATGCACCTGCACTTTCCCCACTGGTTTGTTGGACTAGTGGAGAAAGCACAACACCCAGGTAATCAATAAAAACACTGGAGTCTTCTCATTATAAGATCTTGGATGGTTTGTTATTTAGAGTGACAATGAGTTGTAATTACCTTGATGAATTTGTAGGGTGGAGGTTTGCGTGAGTTGCGTTCCTGCTCTAGAGCTTCCCTGCTCTCCCTCTGAGCCTTGAGCTCCTGAAACCGTCGGGCTGCTTCCTCCAGAGCTGAAACACACCAACAGCCTCTTACAAATACAGAGTCCCAAATGTTTTTTTGGCCTAATAGAAATATGAATTAAGGGTAAACTGCACACTCATTTACAACTGTGCCTCCATATGAGAAAACTACCTTTCTTGAAGGTTTTGTTGATGTTGATCTGCCCCGTGACAAAGTTCTTGTCGTTCTCCACGTAGGGGAATACGCGGCCCTGGTTGATCCAGTAGTAGTCATGGGAACCGAAGAAGAAGACGGGGAAGTCTCCGATGTCGTGGCGAAGGCTCTGGATGTTTGACGGCACCAGGCGAGGGTTGCAGATCTCCGCGGGCCACCACCTGCAAGGTAACGGGACAGGGACGTTATTCAACGAGCAGGGGAGGAGAAGGAGAGGGAGGAGGGAGGACAGAGGAAGAGTGTGGGAAGGACAAAGCGCAAGACATGTAATCCCAACTGATTACAGCTTAAGAAAACAGTTGCACAGCCTGCGGCGATCTGTAAACAGGGCTGTCTGCTTTCCTGCTTACCTGTAGTTGCCTAGTTTGACCCAGACAATTTGTTTGTAGTGAGGTTTCTTCCCTGCCCTGCAATCACTACAGGACCACGCCCCCTCCGGCATCTCCATCTCCAGACACTCCGGGTGGAATGAAGCCGGGCACGAGTCGCAGCACAGCAACTTGCCTCCTACAGGTGTATGGATGCATATGTAAGTGTGTGTGTGTGTGTGTTTATGTGTATGTGTGTGTGTGTGTGTGTGTGTGGGTGTGTGTGTGTGTTGTGGGAAATGAGTATGCAAAGAGAGGAGCAATACATGATTAGATGATGCATGTTATAATCTGGCCATACTCTGAATCTCATGTGCAGACAGGCCTGAGATTTGTCTAAATAGAATGTTGGAGCTGCAAAGCAAAATCTACTGGCAACAATCAAAGCATCAAGTCGGGATTTTCCCAACCTTGGAGCTGCAACGTCAAGTCTGATATGAAATAGGGAGCTTATACGAAAAAGTCTTCATCCATAATTGCAATGAGATCTGGGTATTATTCTGAAATGAAGCACTATTGCCAAGAGCTTTTGGCATGCAGGGAGGCTTCTGTGACGCCATGCAGCACGACTAGGTCTGAAAATGATTGGAAACCCCTGCATGGGGCCGTCAGGTCAGTTATAACTCCAACTGCAGCAGTTATGGCATGTCTGACAACCAGATTCAGAGTACTGTACCGAGACCTGTCTACAGTCAATACATGCAGTAGCACAGAAATGAACCAGCCAGCAAGGTAACCATGAATCACTGGGTTATATTCAAAATAACAACATATTAGCAAGAAGCTGGCATGCAGTCCTGCCAGTAAAGCAAATTGTTCCCATCACACATACCACATCCTGCACAGACCAGCTTGCATGGAATCACATTTTAAAAAAACATTGCAAAATATTACGATTTTCTGCAGTAGTAGCATCACATCAAAGAGATAAATTTCTGAATTCTAGCATTTGGGGACTCCGTGATGTTTGAAATTCTTTGATGATTAAAAGTATCTAGTTCTGATTGGTAGTATATTCCATCCAAGGCAGGTCGCAGCTCAAGAAATGGGGGTGAGACAAAAATTTGTCTGATAATTTGAGTCAAAAATAAAACTTAGTTGCAGTCAGCATAAAAGAGGTGAGGTTGGACAAGGCCTTTAAAATCAAAACAAGCCCAGAGTGCTGAAGCAGAGAAGCAGTGTGCCTCCAGCAGCAACAAGCCCCACATAGCATGATGAAAAGCTAAACCCAGAGAATCCAGTTTCAATAAATACACAATTAGGCGCTGCAGTAGAAGTACTGCAGCCTGAGTCTCCAATTCGAATTTCCCAACAGAGAAAACAGCAAGTTTATTCACCATAAAATTAACCAAGATTTGATTTATCGATAAGTGAGAGTATTCACATATATTCACCCAGATTGATTAATTCACAACTATGTAAGCGGTGTTGTGCATAATATGAATTCCAACCTATTATCTGGAGAAGTTAGGTGTTAGGGAACTTGGCTGGGGTTATTTTGTGCCACTCTGCATTAAAATTAACTGCAGCTTTTAACCAGTTAATTAACTTAGCACCTCAAGGCTTCGAAATGAAAGATGCAATAAGAAAAATAGGGAAATTAAATAAAAATGGAAGCAGGCACAGACACAAACACATACCAGTGGGACAAGGGAGAAAGAGAAAAACTGTTCAGTTACCTTTCCCAACATTCTTTTTGGTAGCTGACGAAGGAGAGGGAATCATAGGTAATTTCAACTCAGCACGATTTGACTCAGTCAGAAGGTAGTGGGACTTATAGGCATATGAACTTAATATGGTGTCAGTAAGGTCCTGCACTAACAGCCCTACACAAGACACACAGGAAGAGACGGAAGTGAGCCGCAATCAAACTAGAGTACCAAAATTCCACAAGAGAGAGCACACACACACGCACGCACGCACACACACATATTGTTAGAATACAAGAGAGAAACACAAGTAAAACAAAAAACGCTTGTCCCAACACACACAGTGGCCTGTACAGTGCACTCGACTTATTCTTCAAAGGGCAAAGGATCCAAAAATCAATTGTTTTGCACGATTTATATCCTCTTCAGCGCAACTTATGGCTGTACTCTCAATACTCATCATCCAGGACAAATGGGATCTTTGTAAGTGGAGTGCAGTGTAACAGCACTGATCATTCATAACATTAGTATTATGATGGAAAACAAACATTACATTTCACAGCACTGCTATTCATGAACAACAATGCCAAACATGAAACATGTAACATTATAGATAAAATATCTATACAAGGTATGAGATGTTTCAATTCGCACCAATTTGCAAAATGTTACTGCAGCTGTGAGTGTACCAACAAATTGCTAGATTCTGCAAAGGTCGTTTTCAAGAAGAGAAGGTTACGATGCCCCAGTAAAGGACAATGAAATCACGGGTGGGAGACGAGGTCCTGCTGAAGCTCCAAAGTGGATTCCGAGTAAGAAAAACTAGTTGAGGAGTTAAGTCTGAGATCAGTCAAAAGCCGGTGCAGAAATCCCACTTCTCTGCTCCGCTTGCTCACAGTCACACAGACTGTTGAATCACCCCTGTGGGAAAGCAGTGCGGTTAGTGTGCGACTCCCTGGGGAGGCCGATGCACGGTGCGAGCGCTTACCTCTGGCACAGAGGAAGCACCATCCCACGTTGATGGGGGAGGAGAGGAGGCCGTTCCTTTTGGCGCTGCCGTGGCTGCTGCAGATCATGATGTGGTGGGTGAGGACCACGCTGCCCGCCGCCACGCAGCTGTCTCCTGTGTGGTAGGCCACCGGACAGCGGATACAGCGCATCAGACGCCCTGGAGAGGAAGCGAAGAGGAGGATGAGGATGAACAACCATTTGACAGGAGTTTTATCAAAAGCAACAACTCTTATCTAGCTACACTCGCCGGCCACGTGATAAAAGACACCTCCCTGTTTACACAAACACCCTCCAGACCGTGAGTCACATGGTTGTGACTCAGTACAGTAAAAACAGGGTTGAGAAGTTCAGCTGCTGTTTAATTAAACATTAGAATAGGCAACACGCATCTTCTAATTAACTTTGAATGTGGTATGATTGCTACTGTCATCCATGATGTCTCCACCATTTCAGAAATAGCCTCCTACAGTTTACTGAGACTGGTGCGATCAACATAAAACACTCAGTCAGTGGCAGCGCGAAAACACCTCACCGGTGAGACTTGCAGAAGGGCATCACATTTAATATAGCTTATTGAACCTTGAAGAAGACGGGCTACAGCAGAAAAAGACCACAAATTGGCCACAACTGGACAGCTGAAGACTGGAAAAAACATCGCCTGGTCTTAAAAATTCAGCCTTCACTTGCTCTGTGCTTCTTGCAGGGTCACAGTTTATCTGACTGCACGAATCCATGCATTCATCCTGCCTGTTGTCAACGATACAGGCTGGTGCAATCATGTGGGAAATGTTTTCAAGGCCCCTTTAGTACCAGTGGAGCATAATTTGAATGCCACACTGTAGCTAAACATTGTTGATGACCAGGTGCATCTCTACATGGCCACAATCTTCCCTTTTTCAAATGGATCCCTCCAGCAGGATAATGCACCATCATCTCAAGATACATGATAGGGGCTTTAGTTGACTCTAGTGGCCTGCACAGCCCTCAGATCTCTCCCTCGGTTCAGAATGACATGGGACTGGATGTTTGCAGCATGAATGCACGGCAAAAAACAAATGCACAGGAAATTCCGGCTGTTAACAAGCAGGCAAGATCCAAGATCCATGTGGAGATGTACCTGATAAAACAGCAACTGAGTGTTTATCCTCTCTCACTCCTTGTAAATCTAATAGCTCTCAAAAACAGCTATTATTCCATCTCTTATATTATTTATTTTCCTTGCACTTCCCTCTTTCATGCTTTTGTAAGGGAAGTATGACCTTGACCCAGCATTCCATAATACTGGTTGAGTTTATTCTTCAGTTGTCCTTGTTTTAAGCTATTCTGGTTAAAAGCATCAGCTAGAAGCCGAAAGTAAAGGAAAATGTAGCTGACAATATGTTTTTTTATTTTTTCCCCCCACCTTGCCAATGTTACAGCTTCTCATTCCCATGCAGCCTTCATTACAAATTCAAAGAAGACCTCAGCGATTTTGACCCTTGCCTACCTTTACTGGCCCGCTGCAGGTCTCTCTCCAGGCAGCAGGTAGAGCAGGTGTGCTGTGGGCAGCAGAAGCCCCCGCCCGGACTGCTGGTGGTGCCTGGGAGCTTCCGGACACAGTCCTCGTGGTAGTAACAGCCACATCCGACTACAGAGCAGCGCGCCACTTCCCGTCCCGCTGTTTTACAGCTAAAACAAGAGTGATTGCCTGGGAAGAGAGAGGGAGAAAACATGTGAGAGTTAAGAGAGAGACATGAGACAGATCCGACATGGTGGAGTTGGAGGTGTTGACTTGTAAGGCTGTTGTACTCTGAGGGGGGGGGCTCACCGTTTCTACATTCCAGGCAGGTGAACTTGCCGTCAGGTAGGGATGTCAGACCGAGACAGTCCAAGTGAAACTGTCTGTTGCAGTCACCTTCACACACCACCAAGCCCTCTCCGTACACTTCACAGATCTACACACAAACACACACACACACACACACACACACACACACACACACACACACAAAACAGTTAACACGTAATACAGCCCAATACCTGTAAGCTTTTAGAGAAAGAAAGTAATAAAGATGAATTATGTGCTTGTGCCCACCTGGCATACAGTGTCCCTCTTGCCAGTGTTGCTGCCCTGACGGGAGAGGCTGGAGTCCACCGACTGAGTGTCTGATGCATCTGCATCTGCTGCTGCCGGGCTATCAAGACTCTTCCCAAACAAACCCTGTGAGACACAGAGAGACCATGCATGTTGGTGCATGTTGGTGTGTTTTGTCTGCAGAATCAAATAAAGTAAGTTTTTCGTCTGGTGTGTGAGTGCATATTATATGCATGTTTTCGAGGCCAACCTGGGGGTCGTTGAGGCCTCTAGAGTCCGAGTCCGAGGTGTCTCTATACTGAGATGAAGCCATCTCCACATCTGTAGAGGCTCGGCTTCGCTTCTTCAGCGGCTTGCAAGCATCTGAGATCTCACTGGCTCCTGGCAATCACACAAAGGAGGATAAAAGAATACATTTTTCATCCTTTACAAATACACCTCAGAGTTTTAGCGCAGCCGTTGAAAAAAGAATCACATACCTTTCTGTGAGCCCGTCCTCAGTGTGGTCTCAGGAGCTGTCTCAGCCTGTGATGAGGTTACACATGGAGGTTAGGTTACTGTAACATTTTGATTTGGTCGGTTGTAGGGTAGTTTGAGGACATTTAGGACTTGAACAGTTCAACCAAAATCCAAGAAAGATATTTTTCCGCTTACCCCTAGTACAATCTATTGATCCAGAGGCGAGGTTTCCAGTCTGCCTCTGCCTCCCAGCAAACTGTATCTATCTGCCCCCAGTGAGTTTGAATTAGAGGTGGATAGATACAGTGTGCCGGTGTTCTTCAGCAGGAAACCGCTCCCAACTTAACTTTTCACCCCCGAGGGCTGTGGATTATGCTGGATATCCCTCTTATCTTTTTTGGAAAGAGCTGAGTTTTGAGTTTTTCACTTTCAAATGTTTGACCGTTTCAGCTCCACAAATGAATACCCATTGAGCCCCAATTTATTGGGATGAAGGGAGACAGGGGAAGATCACAGTCGACTGGAAACATTGCCAAATCACACAGTATTTGGAGGAATAGACTGCACTAGCGGTAAGTATTTTTTGTTGTTGTTGTTTTGTCTTTTGGGTGAAATGTTCCTTTAAAGGTGGCAGATTAGTACCTGTTCCTTTTTGGTTTTCTTTTTGGGGACAGGATCATTTCCACGCTCTGACTCTGACCTGCTCCTGACTGACCGCCGCTGCTGCTTCCTCTCCTGAGAACCTGAAAACAAAGTACAAGTGAAACGTGAAGCTGCGTCCACAGCTGTCGATGTGACGTTATCTTATCTGTCGAACATTCAACAAGAAAACGTACAGCACGTCTGTGCATTACACACCTTGTGGACTACTGTGGTGAGAGCCTGGAGAGGAGGTCTGCTGCACCTCCTCGCTCCTACGACTGGCAGGGGAACTTCTCCTTTCCTCCCCATCTTCCTCCGCATCATCCCCTTCTTCTTCCTCCTCTGGACTGGCTTCAGGTTTAGCTCCACAGTCCTGCAAAAAAAAAATATTGTGTTAATATCAGCTCACAGAATGATGAGAAGTTTTCGTCTGCCTGGCTGACACCAACCTCAGGTGAGCAGTATCCCAGGTCGGTCTGCCTGGCCTCTCCCTCCACTCTCTCCTCTCTCTCTTCTTCTTTTTCTTTTTTGGGGGAGGGAACTACTTTCTTCTGCAAGAGAGGCCAGTCACACTTTGTGATCTCCACGTTAAGCTTCTTCATGGTGATGGAGAGAGGCAGCAGCTTCCTTGCCGCTGCTGTTTTCCAGGCTCTCACCGGTGGCGGAGACTCGGGGCGCGCCCGTGCCTCGGAAGCGGCATTCTGTTTCGGAGAGCTGGTCTGACTGGGATCCCCCCTCTGGTTCTTCTCTCCATTTGAGGTCTGGGAGTTGGCGGAGTCACCTGTATTTGAGATACTGCACTGCCTGCGAGGCAGCTGACGGCGCGGCTGCTGCTCTCTGTCTGGCGACGCAACTCCGCCATCTTCCTTTTTACTGGTCGAGCCGCTGGAGCGCTGGCTACGTTTTTCAGCTCTGCTCAGGTTGGTCTTCTTGGTGGGCGGGGGCTCGTTAGGATCCGGGTCGACGTAGATGAAGGTGTAGTTGTCGATGCGTTCCTGTCGCGTCATCAGGAAAGCATCCTCAGCGTGGCCTACACCCACCTCCCACTGAGCACGCTCCCTCTGAGGAATCGGCTTCATAAGCTGGGGAAGAAAGCACCAAACATGCATGAGTCAGTTGATGAACTTTACTTCTAGTCACAGTCTAAACAGATTTGTCAAATATGGCATTCCTGTACATGCCAAATATGCATAATCTGTTAAACATGTTTCATTTTAAAATTGAACATTTTTTACCATTTGAAATACAATTCAATATACGGGATCTTTATTTTGGATTGTTAATCTACCAAATTTTACGAGCCGATCTGGACTTGCACATACTTTGTGCCTCTCTGCAGGGTTTGTGGTCTTGCGCAGCGTCTCGGCCTGCAGCTCATCAAACTGGTGTTCTCCTTGGTAGATGACTATCCTCTTCTCATGGATCCACGCTCGCTCAGCCACACTGCCAAAGAACTGCACGTGATACTCCCTGTGACCTGCACGGCAAAACAGAAAGTCAGGCAAACTGAAATACTGTGAAGTTGTACATACTGTACATGGCGTTTATGTAACACTTCTTTTGGAAAGTTCAACCATCTATTGGCTGGAAAAGTACATGCTCTCCAAAGTGTCTCTTGTCTATCTGCTGCATCTCCAGACTATGAAACCCTCGCAATGACCCTCAAATTAACCCTAACCCAGACACCAAATGTCTAGAGACAACTTTTCTCACTATTAAATCACCCGAGACTCAACAGACTTTTCATGACACTTCCTAGTCATGTGACACAAAGTTGAATATCAGCAGTGCACTTTGCAAAACCAGTGTTTATGTCCTTACAATTAAAAAAGGTGAGTGTGTTAGGTCTGATGTCGCATGTCATTTCTGAAACACAGATGCATGCCCTTGGATACAATGCAGGAGGTGCTTTGTGACAGCTGATGTGTGTGCGAACCCTTACCTCTGGTGTTGATGCGTGTGTGAACCTTCATCTGCGGGTCAGAGGAGACCATGCAGGGCCACCAGGGGTAGGTGCCCACCTTGGACCAGACCAGATCTCCTATCACAAACTCCTTACAGAAGCCTGTCTCTTGGATCACTGAGGGATGATGGACCTTTGGAACCTAAATGTGAATATGAACTCATCACCAGTATTCTTCAGCAAGCCAACAAATAAATGACGGCTTCATATTTGTACATTTAGCAGTGACTGGCTTATAACTCAAACTGATGTGCAGAGTGAACAAATCTGCTCTTGCCTTTGGTGTCTTTGGCTCAGCTTTGATGACGGTCTTCTGAGGTTTCTCTGGCTGAACCACGGGTTGCTCTCTGGGTTGAGGCTGGACTTGGGTGTCCTCGGTCTGGCCTGTGGTACCTGCCTGTGGCTGGCTCTGTTCCAAACTCCGTTCCTGGGCCTGCACCTGTAGTCTTGCACTCTTTTTCCTCTTCTCCTTCTTCCTCTCATGTCTGCGCTGCATCTGTGCGGCCTCGTTCTTCTGGGACTCCTGCTGAAGATTTGAAAAGAGGAAAGGACAACACTGATGGTGACATCTAAGTTAACTATATTATTGTTTACAGAATTCACTGTATATATCAGTGTTTGTCTAGCCAGCTAGGACAAGCATGCACTACCTGCAACTCCTGCAGCAAATCTCCACACAAAGCAGACTCAAACAGCTCTTTGCCATTCTGGTACGTCTTTATGATCTTCAGTTTGATCTCTGGAGAGCTGGTTTTCTTCAGCACCCCGCTGGGGGTGGCAGACGGGGTGTGGGAGGGCTGAGAGGACGGGGTACTGTCCAGGAGGGAGGGCGGAGGGCTGGAAGAGGGCAGCAGTAACGGGGGAGGAGGGGGAAGTGTGTGGGTCATAATATGAGGCGTTTGGGGCAAGTGATGCTGGGAGGGCAGCGGCGGAGGGCTTTGGGGGTGCGGATGAGGGTGAGGGTGGGGCTGTATGTGCGGCGGGTTCGAGTGGTAGTGGTGTGCATGGTGGTGATGGTGGGGGTGGTGGTGGTGGAGGTGCGGGTGATGCGAGGGCAGTGGTGGAGACACAGGAGACAGGGGTCTCTCCTGGAGGCCCGGGCCTCTCAGTACCGTCCCCTCCCCCGGCATGAGACCGTGGTCTCCATAGCTCCGTATGGCTCCGTAGCCGTTGGCCGAACCATTGGGGAACTGTGAGTACATGGAGAACTTGGCCTGCGGCTCGTACATGCCCAGACCTGGGGGGTAGCCGTTGGAGACCTGGGGCATGTCCTCCGAGGCTGAGGGGGGATACGAAAACTCTGCTTCCAGGGCAGCATCGTAGGAGGGACCTCCATCCTCACCCGGATCACTACCGGTGTCGTAGGTGCCCTCCTGTCGGATGTTGGCTGAGTCAATGAGCTGAGGGGGTTGCTGAATTGTATTTCCCATGATCCCTTGCATGAAAGAGAAGGAGAAATCCATTGTTGTGCTCCTGCATCCTTAACTGTCTTTTTCTCTGACTGGACCTGTTGAAAGCGAGATGAAGAATTAACCGAGAGGAAAGCAGAAGCGTCTCAAAAAAACATTCAACACTGCATGAACAACGACGTGTCCCTTTGTAAAAATCAAGACTTACAAAATGCCCAAATAGTTTGTTTACGACAATCTTATTCATCTGCTATGTAGTTCTAACAAAAACTGGTAGCACAATCTTATCAACAAATACCTATCACATTTACTCTCCACTGCATCTGATGAACAAACACAGCAATCATAGAGCAATTAATCATGGCTCACAAGACTGTCTGAATGGGAAACACCTGCTGACAAGTGGGCTAAGAAACTCCTACTGTTTTCCAAAACATAACAAATCCTCAGCTCACATCGAAACCAATTAGATTATAAGCTACATATTGTCAAAGTACAAAACAAATTTTGCAAACAGCTCATATTTGTGACTGAAAAGTTCTGCCAGAAAAATGGACTTCTCTCTGTTTGCTATCAATCCTCAATATAATGTGTCTTTTCAGAGTCTAGAGCTTGTAATCTTTCCTTTGGTGTATTTAATACAGTTCTTAAAAACACATGGTATACACAGGCCTAACAGCAACAAAACAAAGAGCAGTTATCAGCTGCTATCTGCCCCTTTTAAACATTTTTAAACACCTCGCTGTTTGAATCCCTGTGCAGATTAATCACGCTAAAACGGCAAATGAAATCATGCCTGTGTGGTCACAGTGTAAATACTAATCCACTGATTGAGATTTAATTTGAGAACACATGCAGGCTGCCCACCACACGATGAATAACGGGGATGTAAACATCTATATGGTGTCACCTAACGTGCACTACCTGGATGCATTTGGGATATTTTTGCTCGCCTCCTATGTTACACACACCGATACCTTCATACAATTGTGTCGTTACATTTGAAAATGACTGCGCAGACAAAATGTTTCACTGAATGATCTTACACTGCGATGTTACTGGTAGCTAGCCTAAAGCTACCTGGCATGAACGGGATTGTCTTGTAAAATGTGTAGCATTTTTCTCTTTGAAAACACGTATGAAACGGCGACGCGATGTTCGCCTGTTCGTGCGCGTGATAAAATGTTTCATTTTTTGTTTTTCATTTATGTGCATGAGACATGGAACACAAGATGAAAGGGAAGCTAACGTTAGCTATGCTACATTGTTGCCAATATGGCTGCCTTTTGCCCCTTTAAATCAAATTGTCTGGCGTGATTATACCTCCATCACTGGTTTTAGGGAAAAATGCTTAAAAATAAACTACGACCAAGCGTCCATTCACCAGGATAAATGCATAAACACAATGGCAAACACGCGTATCATTAGAGAGAAAGCCATGCAGAGCACAGTTTAGATGCTGAGGCGAGAGATGCAGTGAAATAAAATGTCAATACCTTCAGCGTGTCCCATTCTAAACACATACACCAGGTATCAGCGTTTCCTTGTATAATCTGTATAAAAATGAAAAATAAAAAAATCGTGAAAAATTGATAAAGCGCAGGCCTCTCCGTTTTAACGCAATTCTGACCAGAGGGGGGTTTACGGTGTCTGATCGCTACCCAATCCCATTGCTTGGCTCTTCCTGAATCTAGGGACTATGGCATTTCGTGAAACCTTGCTAGAGAGATATGTTCAACTCTCGCCCCCTACGTAGCCTTTTTTTTAATATCTCTAGCTCCCTCTTCCTCTGGCTAACAAAAGCACCCTGCTTTGGGCCTTGTCGGTCTTCGCTCAGCGCCAAATCACAAGCTCCCGATTGGAGGGGTCATCAGGCGCACACCGGGATGTGTAGTTTAGTTCAGATGTCTTATCAAGTCTAATAAAAATACACCAGGGAAAACCCCGTGAAATGATCTAACGCAGCAGCCCAAAATAAAAGTCACGGAAGATGTTGGGGCTATACTGAAATGAAAGAGGAAATGTGTGAGTCACATTTCCTTTAAGGAGGGTGATGTGCAAAAAACACCAGAGATGAGATAATTGATGAAAACGTCATTATTATGTATCATGAGATTCCAGGGGGACGGTTTTTAATATTGTGGGTAAAATGCATGAAATAACTGTTTTGAAACGTTTTAACCTGATCACAACGCTATGCAGACGCAGTGTGTTTGAAGGCCAGTCTCTGATTGGCTTTTATACTGGACGTAACCCTCCCATGGTTGTATCACCCTCCTCGCCTGATCTGTACCCGAGAGGAGGGAAAGTAAAAGACCTCTCACTCTGGCCAAAATATCTGGTACCACCAGTCCTGCAGACCAGAGTGTAGCGTAGTGTATAGGGCTTTCGGCTATCATCAATCATCGTTGTGTGGTGAGAACCAATGGTAATTAGACAAGCTGTTTTGCAGAGTTAGTTTGTTGACTTATTCTTGCCCAGGTGAGCTGAGCTAACTTCTGAAGATACAGTGCATAGTGCTTTGGGGAGTTGAGGCTAATGACAATGTACTCTCTACCTGAATTTGGAAACAAATCTACATAATCAGACTAATCGCTTTTTGCTAAATGTTTACTGTGTGGATCCACATCCCAGACGTTTAGCTTATTCACTCTGTTTCTCTAGTGCAACAGCTCATTCCCTATTTGTAGAGATTGCCAGATGTTACTAAATTAATGTAGTCAAACATAAACATCAGCGTGGGCATAAGTGTATTTTAATTCTTCCTTTTTAAAAAAAACATCAACATGATTGAGAACGTAAGCATGAACATTTCTGCTTTTCATGCACAGACCCACCATAGTCTAGCAATGCTGCCAATTAAACGCAGAGGCAAAATAAGAGGCAAATATTATAGGTAAAAAGCCCTGGCTACGCATGGGCAGCATTTGAGGCAAAATTAAAGCAGGAGAGCGCGTGCGTGACGGTTAACGCCCACTTTCGCAGAGCGGAAGGTGACAATTTTTTTATACTGAGTTACTCATCTTTCAAATTACAGACGATCTTTGTCAGTACGCACAAACATCCACGCATGTACAGTGTGACCTTTGAGTGCAGGCAGCTGCGAAGGCTGCACGGAGTGGATGGACGAGGAAAGGAACACGACGTTTTTCGAAGCGATTTAAAATTATAAACCCATCGTAAATGGGTTTATTATCACACCAGTCGTTATTTTCGTCTACCGATTGTTGTGAATGGATTATACTGTCAACGTCTCACCGAAAAGCCTTACAACGCCCTGTCAGCAGCCATAGCTTGGACATTGACGCTGGAGGTAAGCTCGTCATCAGCAGACTTCCATTTTCAGCTGTTAGCTAACAGCAAGCTAGCTAACCGGTTTTGCTAAGCTAACGGAGGTTGCGAGCTAACTTGTTAGCATGCTAACGTAAACTTTAAATCGACAACTCACTGTACCTGCTCCTGTTGACTTGTTACTAACGTTGCTAGGGGAAGTATTTCGATGGGTGGTTTTAGGATATACAAAATATTCGAAGGTTCGTTTTTTATAGAAGTGAAAGTAGCCACACGGTGTTAACGTTACCAATTTGCGAATGTCCTCCACTAGCTAATTTACTTGTAGTTATGTAATATGTCTTATTTCCAGTAAGTTGTTTGACCTCCATCTGTTAAATCAGTAACGTTATGAGGCAGTCGACAGCGCTTTCTGTGATTTTGCCATTCAAATTCAACCTTACAGCTAAACATCGCCGCCTGACGTTTCTCTGTTTACTCTTATGAGCATGTGGTTTGTCAGGATACCAGTGGGAAAAATGAGTGTGCTGCTTATTCATCCGTCTTTCTAGCCAGCCTTCAACTGCACCAAACGGCTGAAATGTAATCAGACACTACAGTGCGCTGTCTCTCTCCCCGTGTGTGTGTGTGTGTGTGTGTTAAACAGGATACTTCAATCTGCCCGTGCAATGGCAGTGTTTAGTCCCCAGGTGCTTCTTGCAGTCACAAGATCAAGGTAAGTCTTACCTTCACTTGCCCAGCATCTAGATAGTTGCTGTTAGTTAAATTTGATCCTTTGGCAGTACACCAAAGATTGTATCCCACTGGGGTTCACAATATAATGAATTGATGACTGAAACTCCATACAAAGCCATAAGTTGTTTCAGTGAGGTCTTGGCTTTGTTCAAGGAGGGACGAAACCACAAGTTGTCTCTATTTACATAGCAACTGCATTGGAGCATGTGTGTCATTACTCCAGTTATAAACACACACACTCACTTAGTGATGTAAGATAGTTTTGCTGTAGACAGCTTTTAGTGTTGTACAGAATTGATTATTGCATAACTGAAATTGGTATGTGTCAACTGGAAAATGAGCAGGAAGCACTCTTCCTCCAAGCAACTGAAGAGAGAAGGTTTCACAATAGTTAAACGGTGGTATGAAGTGGCCAGTCACCTGAACAGCACTGACTGTAACAGGAGTGATTTATGGTTCAACCTCACAATGTTGCCCTAGGTGTTTGTTGTGTCAGTGAATCCTGCAGAGGCTGTAACTTCTGCGTGCCTCACTAAAAAGTAACTGTGCATAGGGTGACGCAAGACTTAAATAACTGTGATTGGTCTAGTTAGACCACTTTGTATTTCCTCCTCTGTTTTTCTGGGTGATTTGGCTGATAGATAATGCAGCAGACTGACAAGTTTTTCAGATATGTTCTCTTGTATGATACTGTATCCCCAAATCACCAAGACTGCCAAATGGCATTAAAATGTCCCAGAACATCAGTTTGGATACCTCCAACTGTGTCTGACAGTGTAAACACAACTGCTTCTATTTTTGTTTTTACTTTACCAGCACAGTAATGTAGTAATAAAATCCTGATACTGCCATCTAGCTTTTGGAGGTCAGTGTGCAGAACAGCACAGACCTCCAAAATCCTAGCAAGCAGTGGTGCCAGTTGAATGCGACTACAAACAAAATGAACAAATACAGAACACCTTGCAAGTACATATTAAACTTGTTTGACAATAAAAAACATTACATACTCTGAAACATTTACTTCTGAAGCCCAGTTTCCCCATGGGGGTGGGGGTTGCACTTTGAAGTCAAAAACAATAGGTCTGGGTTTCGCTTGGACAATGTCAGGTGTTGTTTACTGGCCCAGAAACAGTAGAAAAACAAATGCCTAATTTGTACTGGCCACATAAATTAATGTACTCCTTTCATATAAATATGTCACCCTACCCCATTTTCAGTGCTATTGTGTTTACAGAGTGAGAGTACATTATGTAATAACTAATCAATTTCTCTTTTTACTGTCAACAGGGGATCATATTTGTTGTCCAAGAGGCACTGCTGCACCTCCCTGTCTTCTAGAGCCTATCTCCATCTAGACGCTCCCCGCTATTTGTCTTCACTGTACCCACTCAGGCACTCCCGCTCTTGCTACCTTCAATGTTACCGGGGCCATGCCTCATGCCATGCTCACGGCTCTACCGTGCTAGCCAGGTCACTACACAGCTCAAGTGTTTGGCTCCAGGACATAAAGCAGGAGAATGCTAAGCCCTCCCCCGTCCCTGCCCAGGATAGCCCTCCTGGAACAAAGAAGGACCCTGCTGCCCCTCCACCCCAACCCCAGCCCCCATCAACTACCACTCCAGCGTCCACCGCTGCCACCGCAGCAGCCGTCCCTCAGGCCCAGGAGAGGGCAGTCGTGAAAAAGTCTCTATATCACAGGATTGTGGACGAATTGAAGCACTACTACAATGGCTTCCGACTGCTGGGCATTGACACAAAGATTGCAGGCAGGATGGTGTGGAGGCTGCTGCACGGACAAGTGCTCACTCGCAGAGAGAGGAGAAGGGTAAGAAGTGTGGCGTGTGTATGATTGGCATAGGATCAGCTTTATTACGTTTGCTCCTCCATAAGTTATGTGTACTGCAGCGTAATTTTTATGAGTTATGCTACAGTTACAAATTCAGGGAGTGTAAAATTATCAATGTGTATTTGAATTCTGTGTCCTTTTTTACCCTCTCTTATGTCATTTATGGGCCTCTGTTCACAGCAAGGTGTCTGTCTGGTTTCTCTACAATTGTCTGGTTACTTCTCACTGTCATTTTGAAAGACTTAGAAGTTGTCATGCTGGTTGCTCTGCTTTTTCAGTCTTGTACTGCAGATTATTATCAGTAAATCACCCAGACGTGTATTACTTTATGGCTGAAGGCAAGTTTTGAAACTTGTACACCTCTGCCGTGTCAGTGGGGAATGAGCTCCAGAGGTTTTATGTTTCAGGGTCTCGTGTGACATTACCAAGATAAATGTTAGGCAGCACTGGGGCCTAGAGGTTTGGGTGCCCATCTTGTAATTGATACGTTACAGTTTTGATCGCCACCAGTGTATCAGCAGCCGTGTGCCCTGTATAAATGAACTGTAAGCATATGTGGAAAACAAATGTAGACTTTGATTAGAAATTCAGAGGCATGAGCCCGCTGTACATTGTTGTCATTCACTGAGCTGCAGGGCTGCGTTGAACTAGTTAAGGACAGTATGTACCTGGGATTTCTAAGTCACTGTGTTGAGGCTGTACCGTTGGCGTTAAGAGTGCTACCCTTGTTCTCAATCTGGGCAGGGCATTACCTTGCAACAAGGAAGCTGTCCTGTCTATTTTCTGTTCACTTTTAAATGAACCCAACTTATGTAAATATTGCGACAACAATGCTTTAGCTATGATGCTAATGTTCTGAATTTGGTTGTGAAGCACATTAAGTTCTAGACCTAGTTAGGATAATCTGCTTCTTCTTGATGGTGATTGCTGTAAAATTATTATACTCTAATATCTAGTATATGTGAAGTGGCACAATGATTTCTTAGGTTCTGTCGTAAATTAAGTTGTGTGTTGCACAAATGAGGCTACTTTGACCATCAAAATGATAGACCAGTTTTTACTTTAGTAACTAAATAAATATGTAGTAAGTTGCACATTTTGTGCATAAATTTATTTGGTCCAGTTAGGCTGCCAACATGTACCAGACAACAGTAAATAGTCTTCAAATGATTATGAGCTTATAAGAGAGAACTAGGCAAATCTCACTTTGTCTTTCAGTCCAGTTATGGAGGCTAGGCGCTGATAGGTTGTGGTATGTGTTGAAGTAAGCTCCATTCACTATGAAAGGAGAGCATGTTTTGCGTACAGACTGGTGCATGTATTGAGCAAGCCAGGCATGCATGCATATATCTCTGGGCTATTTTAGAAAGGAACTGGCAGAGCTTCAGCGCACATGTAGTGGCTCTTACATGCAAACACTTCCAGAGACTTGACAGGGGTGCTGTGGTATTTCAAAAGTTGGCCCTAATGCCTTGTTAGGTGACAGATACTGTAACTTTAATAGGGTTGTAATACTGGCCCGTGATGCCAACATGATGTGACATATTGGACATGTTTGTTTGTTTGTTTTTTTTACCTTAACCCCCCCCCCTTTTCAGCTGATGAGGACCTGTGCTGACCTCTTCCGTCTGGT
>OMLF01010152.1:21103-39816 GCA_900302615.1 Holocentrus rufus
TTTTTTCAAAGTGATACACACACACACACACACACACACACACACACACACACACACACACACACAAAACCCACTGCTGCCAGAAACTGGAATAACCTTATGACAGAGTTTATCTTCCCACTTATGTAACTTCCTTGATATAGCTGAGGCTGCTTCAGTAAGCACTTCAGACCGTGGCTGATACAAGCAGCTGACTACAAGCGATCCTGGCAATTTACAGTGATAGCTTTATCAAAGTGTGCACATGGTGTCAAAATTCCACACCTAATTTTGCAAAAACATGACCTGACTTGTAAATGGACCCTTACTGGTCTAATTTGTCTATTGTTGCTGTTGTCATATTATACCTTGATATGAAATTCCATTTTGTGCCTTTTCAAACCTCCTGTAGAGGCGAAGCAGCAGGTTTCTGTATTGGGTACAATAGCCCTGTCAACTCCAATGTTCCCTGGTTTCTCTGGAGCATGGTTGAGTGACTCACAGATATGCTCTCGTGCTCCTGGACACCAGAGAACCGCCTGGCCTCTCATACCATAAGAAGGAAAGGGAATTATTGTTTTGTTGGCACTACAGAACAGCTCTACAGTAATGTAATGGCTGGGAGTTACCAGAGATCTGAAAACATCATTACGTTATTTTGGCCTTATAGCAACAGGCAAAAGTGTAATTAAGGACTCTTCAAAGGATCTGTATTCATTTTCATTATTCTTTGATAAGTTTTATTATTCTGCATAAAACTGAGTCATGTTTTGTGATACCAATATTAATCTGTGCTATCCGTGGGATTAAATGTATTATTGTTTTCATCAGGTAGCTATTCAAAACTGTCTAACCTGATATGCCATACCTTCTTACAGTGCAAAAGTAACTTTTGGGGTGCCAACCCTTTAAGATTCTTCTTGTCATGCAAAATTGAAATAACTTCTTAGAATGTTAGAAAAGCCAAACAAAAAGAAGAGTTCATGTTATGAGAATGCAGTAGTATTGAGAGTTTTTAAAGAGTGCTGAGATTGCAGTAAATATGTTCAGTCCCTTTGTTGCGACAGTGAAATGGAGAGGCCAGGTGGTGATTCAAAGCTGTGCTTGTCATATAATCACATTAAACTGAATCTGTCTTTCATATACTTATTTTGAGATTAACCTGCCTCTGTCCCTCTAGGAGGAGAAGCAAAAGAAGGGTCTTGCTGCTAAGCTGGAACTGGCCAAGTTTCTCCAGGAGACCATTGCTGAGATGGCCCGCAGAAATAAGGCTAAGGCTCAGACAGAGGATGAGACTCAGCGATTCTCCACATACGTTCAGAAGGTAAACCATAGTAAAGATGTTGCATTGTATTGCTATAGTGTGTCCAGGATTTATCAGACAGTGTGCCAGTGTGTTTTTGTTCTGAGTTACTGGCATTGGCTTCCACCTAGCGTCATTTTTCTGTGAGGGGAGAAGAAAGAGATCTTTTCTGATTGGTTTTTTTGGTGTAATGGTCATCACTCAGTCTGTTATTACAATCTACCTGCTGCTCTCATGGAAAGCCCAAGGTCATATGGCCCATATGTTAATAAATCTTTCTGCAAGAGACATAACACTGTTATGTTAAGTTAGCTTAGCTTAAGGTGAAAAGTTGAAGGAATGTGTCTCAGATGTAGCCCTTTCACACTGTGAACCCAAAGTTCACTACATAATGGTGTTTTGTTTGACGAAATGAGATCAAAATTTCTCTGCCTCCTGTATTTATTTTAGGTGCGGCACACAGGAGAGCAGCCCACCACAAAGGACATTGTCCGGTTCGCTAAGCTATTTGAGGATGAGCTGACACTGGAGCACCTGGAGCGCCCCCAGCTGGTGGCTCTTTGTAAACTCCTGGAGCTACAGCCCATCGGCACCAACAACTTGCTCCGTTTCCAGCTGATGATGCAGCTCAGGACCATCAAGGCAGATGATGAGGTAAGAGAGAGGTTGGGGTGTTGTTACTGGGAGGGGTCTGGTGGCATGATTTGCAGTCATTAAGTGAAGTTCAAAAGGAGACCAAGAGGACGTTTATGCTGAAACGAAGACATGCAAAGGCCAAAGACCTGCTGTTAAGACTTTCAGCATCTGTTACCCTCACGCCTTGTACCTTGCTCAGCACAGATACCATAATAAAGACTTTGCTCTCTATTGGCATGTTTTTGTAGAATCAGGTTAGTTCTCATCTCTTCGTCTGCATCCCACATAGTGTGTTTGTACAAGAGTTTGACTCTTCTCTCTGTTTCAGATGATAGCAACAGAGGGTGTGCCGGCCATGAGTGTGTCAGAGCTGCAGGCGGCATGTCGTAGTCGAGGAATGAGATCTCTGGGTCTCACCACCGACCAACTGCGGCAGCAGATGCAACAGGTGAGGCATTTGAATGTCGTTCAAATCCTGTTACCCTGCTGTTAACCGCTAGTATTGCCCAAATGAATTAGTAGTTTAATGTGTATTACCTCAAACATTGTCTTGCCAGCTGAAAGGTAACACCAGTTATGTATTTTGTAAACTGAGGGTGAACCACAGAGCTTTTAGTAAGAAAATGATGCATGCAGATTCTCATCATAAACTTTTTTACTGTCAAACACATGTCACACGAGAAGTAAAGTGAAAGAAAAGATGTGCCTTTATTGTAAATCATCACTATCATTCATTCTATAATATATTATTATCCCTTTATCTAGTGGCTGGACCTGCACCTAAAGGAGAATGTTCCTCCATCCTTGCTGCTGCTCTCCAGGGCCATGTACCTGACTGACCTCAAACCCAAACCTCCTGTCATCCCGCCAGTACCCAAACTGGAGGTTAGACCACATTCAACAGACACAATCAACCTTTACAATGTTGTTAAATTTTACAAACTGGACTGCCTTGCATTTCATGACCATGAAAGACAAGTATTAAATCCAGACTGTTGAGTGGTTTGCATGCAGGTCACAGATGTAGTGTGTGTTCTGTCTTGTCCCTGCGCTCTCTGTGAAAACCACCAGATGTTACATAACTGGGTGGCTCTCTTGGCTGTGTGAAAGAATTTTTCTGTACCTTTGAACTATGTCACATTATTTAAAAAACTATTGAAACATTAAACAAGTAATTTCAGATAGCTAAACATACTGTAAAAGACTCTCTTTTGTGGGGTGAGTTCTCCTGTTCAAGTGTTGGTTATTTTCGCAGAAACCCTCTCCTCCTCCAGTGGAGAATACAGAAGAAAGTGCAGCCTCTGTTTCTACTGACAGGCTAACAGACCCTGCCCTAGTCATCAAAGACAGACCGGTCAGTACACTTCAAACAATGCAGCCACAAAATACACAGCAAGATGAGATAAGATGAACTGTATTGATGCTTGAGGGGAAATTTGGTTAGCACAACAGCTAAACAATGGATAAAAGATATTGAAGAAAAAACATCTGTATATGCTTTCTCATTAAAGTGCATTGTGTTAGGCTACATTTTAAATTGCCAAACGTAGGCAAGTCATTCAAATAAACAAAAAATAGTTTATCTGGTTTAGTCCATCACAGACCCCTAGTGTGCTTGTCCAGCCAGCAAACCCCAGTTAAGAGATTCATGCATGTTTACAGTTGGATGGAAGTAAAATATATGCAGAAAAATGTTCATAAATGCAAATACATAGAAGATAAACAAAATCCTACACAATTTTCCAGAATTGTTAAATCTTATTTCTGTTGGTCCAAGGTGGAGGAGATGAGAGACAAGGCTCCTGTGGTGTCAGACAAACCTCTGTCTCCTGCTGAAGTCCTTCAGGTGAGCTCATAGTTCCCTAGAGCTGTGGCGTCCACAGAAACCAGTATGGGATTTAATACTAAACAGGGCTTCACAAATCAGTTACTTCGTCCTGGCTTTCATCTTTTTCCCCACATGGCATGGTATTCTCTAACACCAGGATGCAGCTGCTATCTCTGCAAACCTGCCAGTCAGTTGACAGACAGGACACTAATAGTTTGGACAGAAAGACGTCAAGGAGGTCAGTTTGGATTAGATACATAGCTCCAGTCAGCAGAATGACAGAGTAGTCCACACTAATGCAGGTAGCTACTGTCAAGTTAAAATTATTAAAGGTGTACTCCAATGTTTTGGGCAAGATACCCTTTTTCCAACTTACCCAGACTCAGACAAGATGCTAGATACTATTTTCCCCTCTGTACGGCCACTGGTTCAGTTCCTATGGCTGGTATTTTGTTTTAGCTTAGCATAAAGACTTGAAGTCCACAGGAGTCATTAGTGTAGCTCTGCCAATGTGAAGAAGTAAAGTTTACAGCAACTTTGAAGGAGCTTTATTCACACAATCTATCATGTGTATTTGAAATACACACCTTGGAATTGTTTATAAAAACAAGAGTCATTTTAGGAGAGGTTAGATGGCAGGAACTATAGTTTGTTGTTGCTGCAGACTTTACAAATGAAGTGATTCACACAGAACTTTCTGAAAGCCATCACACTTTAATCAAATCAAATGAAGAACAATGAAACATGAAATGAGTTTCATTTTCACTTTCTCTCAAAATATAAGAGACTTAATTGTATTGTTCAGATAAATATGTGGATGCTGTGGCTAAACTTTGCTCTGTGTGCTCCTCCCCAGGCTAAAGCAGCGACAGATGTGTCCCAGAAGAGCAAGATGAGTGCCAACGGTGTATAAAGAGGTGCAGGAGGCTCCTGGCCGGACTGACAGGGAGACAAACTGAGACGTGGTGGTCAGATGTCAGGCCGTTAGTGATCTACATCACAGTAGACATTAACCATTTGGAAAGTGTCCCTCCACCCAGCCTTAGAATTCCTTCTCCGTTCAGACCAGAGGAACAGGAAGTCCTTGTCATCCCTTCTCCCTGTTCTGCAGTGCTACTGGCATAGTGATGAGAACAGATGGCATGTTATCCTGTTACCCTCCTGTCCCTCTCTGTCAGCACCCAGGAAGATCTGAGTAGAGGTGTTCACCTTCATCTCACAAACCTCTTCTTACCTTCATCCCTCTGCTTTCGAATTTGTGCACTCCACTGTAACTCCGGTACTGCAGGACAAAGTACCAGCCTCAAATTTCAAGGGACTAGTGGACCACCAGTGGTGTGATTCAGCTCACTTTATGTCCTGGAAGAGACAGCCCAGCCTTCTAAAGACAAGCCTGGCTCAGTGTCCCCGTGGTCCAGACCACCTCCTCCCCCTCTTGTATATTTGTAAATATCCTGTATATTTTTCTCACTGTCTGACATCGCAGCAGCAGCAGCAGCTTTGTACAGTTTGTTATGCAACAGTCTAAGTTCTGTTAAGCAAAACTTTGACTTTTTCCCCTCTTAGCAGTTTTATTTGGTTTTATTTGGTTTTATTTGTGCAACATTTAACTCCAGTTCAGACTGTGATATCAGTCGTCCGATCAGATAAAAATTTGAAAGTTCCAGCAGCTGTTGACCTTTTGGTTCAGCAGCTGTGTCGTCTTTTGATTCTCGGCAAGTTTGACCCTTCTGAACCCCAGAGAGAACAGACAGCACACTCTGAACCTTCGCCGTTCACACCAGCCACAGGTTCAGGGAGATTCACTCAAGTCTGAATGAGGTGGCATTGTGTAGGTTCTTACAGTTGTAAATAGCAAATGAAAACTCGTATATTATTTTGATTGAAAGAGAGTTTTCTCCTTAACCCCAGAAGAGATTGCAGTGATGTGCAGTCTGCCTCCACTGATAAGCAGCTGATGTGACAAATCTGTAAAATTATCCTATTTTATTCTGCTGGAATATATGTATTTTATTTTAACACTATTTTGCTACTTTCTTTTAATTCCTATATGAAAGAAAAGATACTTGACAGCATTGACTGCTACTGGATATAATCCATGCAAATCATTAAAACTATTTGTGAATATGTTGTTCGAAGCATCAAATATTGGGATAGCATATAAATGTTGAAGTGACAAATGGGGCAGTTACATAAGGTTTGCCATTTTATTTTTTGTAATGTGGTTCTAAAAGAGGTAAAATAGTGTTATGACTGTGATATGGCCAGCTGTCCCACTTTATTGAGCTTTCATAATTATATGACCTTGAAGGTTGCTATTTGAAGGTTTACCACTTAAAAGTGTACTGTATACACATCTGTATACGTATGATCGTGTGTTTGTTTGACAATGCCTTAGCCTTTGGGACAGATATTTTGCAGGTTTGCATATTTTATTTAACCACAGTACATTTAGCTGATGTTGGTATAACTGATATAACTTGGCTTCACATCTCTGTATGACACCAAAGGAGTTTTCACCCCACACCATTCGTCCTCGTAGCCCATTACCCCTCGGCACATGCTGGAAATGGATGCAGTAAATGATGAGTATTTTTCTTTATTAAAGTGATTACTTATAAGATGAATGTTCTTGGTTTTACGCATGCGCCAATGGTTAAAGGGCATTGAGGTTTGCATTTTTCATCACATTACTACATTGATTTTCTATCCTGCCGTGTCATTTTGTTCTTGGTTTGATAGTCAGTGAGTGTGTCCATGCCGCTCAGTTGCATCTAGTTAATCTCTGTCTTGTGGAATGTCTCTCTTTCTCCTCCCCGTTTGATCCCAGTGTCCGTTGATCCAGTTGAATCCTTTCTTGTTATCACCAGCCCTGACACCGGTGAAAAGCTATCAGGTCTGTGTTTATGGTGTGAAGGAGCTCAAGAAAAAAAGTGAAAGATGTGAGAATCAGAACAGCGATCATTTATTAATTTCTGATGTGCTCTGCTGCCATATTTACCCTCAATCCCCAGGACTTCACTTGAAGCTCTTCAGCAGGTGATGTGAACTGATCGAAGCAGCATTTATGACAGTTTGGAATCAGAAAGTCGGTGTCATGAGCTAGATGTCAATGTTTAGCTCTTAACACTCCTTGTCACTCAACCTTGTTGAAGGCATCATATTTGTGTGTTGCTCTTAAGAATTTGTGAGAAACTGATCTGGTCACCCCGTATATTTAAGGCTCTGTGTATTGCATCATTAAATGACTGTACAGCATTGAAGGGAATGGTGAGACCGGGTTCATATTTGACTGTTACAAAGTTTGAAAATGGTCCTCACAACAACAGTAGTAGTTGTAATTCAGGCTTACCAAAGGAATCCAGTTAGATTTCCCACAGATAATCAGTCTTATCCTCACTATCCTTTCTCGTTTCTTCCCTTGCCAAAGTATTCGTTTTCATTCACACATCCTGCATCATAATATCCAGGTGTGTGCTTACAGTTTCATGCTGTTGTACTTACCACTGTGTCTGTTCGGATATTGTTCCCACCTACTTCGATCACAGAGGTCTGGTGCATAAGCTCAACCATGATCTGTGACTTATGGTAAATGGCTGTCGGATGACTCATTTCCCTGCATTAAATTTGTGTATCATTTGACCGTGTCAGATGAGTGTTTGGGTGATGAAAGACCAGAGTTCACATGATTAAATTCATGAAACCCTTTACACTTGTGTCCTGTCTCTCTCTGTTAACAGTACTCGTGAAATAGGGGTGACAACCAGTTCATTCATAGGAATAAGCATGACTTTATTCAAAAGCAGCACTTATAAGTGAATGACAGCAGTCAACATTATGATGGTGAAAGAGGAAATTTGTGTAACTCCTGGATTGGTTGATTGACTGCCAGATGTTGATACACACTTTGTACATTTAACTTTGTAATCAGTGAGATCTTTTCCTTGGATTTTCTCTTGATGTTTCTGGCTGCTGCTGCCAGTGTAATTTTCCAGTTCTGTTTACTCCAAACAAATATGCCACAAACTGTAAACAAAAGAAAAGAAAAGAAGAAAAGACACGCACAAACTCGACTTATTGACACCAGCTGTTTGAAGCAGAGAATAGAATAGTGAAACATTTGTGTATTTTTTTTTCCATTCTAATATTGTTTTACCATGCATCTATGTTTCTCCATTTGGTGTCATAAGGACAGATTGTTAGATTGTATGTGATGCCACCAAGTGAATGCACAATCATTCCTCGCAGAAAGTTGTATTTTTAATTTGTTTACATTTTTTCCTGTGGAGCTACAAGGCTTCATGGCCGGTAGATGGCGTCATCTGTGTTCAAGTGCACCGAGCACAGCCCAGGGCTTTGCTTATCACACAATTCTCCGGTTTCCACACCAACACAGAGCAGCTTGACCTACAGGTTTGGGTTTGTATGCTTTATGCTTTGTCATTGTCATTACATATAGTCAAATGAAATTGACTATATGTCCCCCCGCCCGACCCCCATCCCATTTCCCGTGTTCCACATGGGACTGTGATGTCATCAGAGGGCGTGTTATTCTGTTAATTGGACCCCATCCTCATCTGTTTCCTTTAAAACTTTAATTCTTTACATGCCAGAGTGTAACAGACTGTTCTGAAGAAAGGGCGGTGGTTAACGGAGTTGACAATACAAGGTAAGAACGTGTATATTGTTGCATGTTCACTTTTAACAACGGCTTATTTATTCAGAACTGTCTTGTGAACTTCTGGAGCAGATGTTTTCTGAAATAGACCAAGATGATTGCAAATAGGCTATGGGCCAAATGTGAAAATGCGTCACGAGCGCCGTTATAATAGGAATCCTTTGTTAATTTGTTGAAATGGCATTTTTGTATTATTGTAACTTAAAGCGTTATCGGCTTTGCAATGTGCTGTCTAGTTTAGCCTTTGGAGAAATCGGCCAAAATATCACATTTGCGCATGAAATTAGACAAGGATGTAAATGATGACCATGCACAAGGCCCCTGTGTTTTTTCCCTGTCAGATGGTATTGGATGTCAACGGAAAGAGGCAATAAATTGATGGACTGTGGCTAGAAGCAACGTAGAGATGAGAAAGAAAATAGTAATATAAAGTTAGGCCACTTCCAGTCAAAGTGAAGATTCCTAGTGTATAGCGCGGGAACGAGGATGAGTGAAGAAGAGTTTTTTGGCTGTCACTGTTTATGTGGTAATACATGATTACAACGCGCGGCTTCCACAAGGCTTGAGTTGGTGTGACAAGATAGACATAAGACTTGAAATACAATAGCAACAGGCCCTTTGGTCATGCAGGCGGGCCTATATGTTGCTCAACTCGCTTATTTTGCCCTTAATCTACCACATGGTCTATGTGTGTGTGTCCAGACCTGTCAAGACATTAATGCTATCATGAAAAGCATCAGTGACTTGGCAAACAGTAAATTTAATAAGTGATATGCGAACGCATTTGTAATCCTCAAAATTCTCAACTCTTACTGTTGGTGAAACATTACACTTACCCAGAAAAAGCAATAATGAGGGGATGTGAGGCTATATCAAATGAGTATGAGTATTTCATCCTTTCTCCACCTCTTTTCCTTTCTTATTTTTCCTTTGTTGTCTTGGTTCTTCCCGGCAGTGCAGATATGAAGCTGACCTCAGTAGCCGTGCTGTGTCTGTCCCTCCTTTTGGTTCACACCCATTTCTCTCTGGCCATGAGAAGACGAGGCGGCCGTGGGAAATCCAGCTTTGGCTCTGGAAAAAGCTCCAGCCGTGGTAGCAACTCCACATCCAGTCACAGCAGTACCAAAACAGGACGCAGAGCCAATCAAGGCTACCCTAACCAGTACCCTGCCAGACACCTTGGGGGTTACGGTGGAAGTTATGGAGGTTACGGTGTTGGATACATGAATCACAACCCCGGCAACCAAATCTTGAGCCCTCGTCTAGGGGGTGCATATGGATACGGGGGCTATGGGGGTGATGGTGTCTCTCCTTTTGTTCGGTCAGTTCAAGGAATGGGCATGGGTCCCTCTCTGAAATCTAGATCGTTTGGGCGTAGTGCGGTCATGGCAGCAGGAGCAGGAGCTGTGGCAGGAATGGCTTTGGGTTATGGGTTAGGGAGGTTCCCTCGCCCCCCTTTCCACTTCCACAGCCCCCAGGAGGAATACTACTACAACCACTACATGTACAAGAGATACGGCACCAAGTCCACTGATGTGAATGACTACAGTAGAGACTACAAGTTCAGTCCACCCCCTGTAACCTATGACAACTACATGGACAACTGCATGAAGAGAACAGACCTGCTGCTAGAGGAGAATCACCAGGGAAAGAATGAACCAATCACCACGACCACCACCACTACTACTACCATTACCACAACTACTGTTGTTACCTCAGCCCCAGACAATGGCACCGGCAACAACACATCAGAGAGCAACAGCACCGCAGCCGATGAGGCCTTGAACCCTGCACCCTCAACTCCCAGCCCTCCAAACCACCCTGAAGCCAACCCTCTGCCCCCAGCATCACAAGACGTCGGCACTGATGATAGCAATGACGATACAGTCAGCATTGTAGAGATCGGCTACCCTGCACTGATCCAGCAGCTGAAGGCCAGGAGGTGTGTGGGGCTGTACATGGAGTTCTCTGCAGGCTACTTGCAGAAACAGACACAGGATAAGGACCCAGGACCCAGCGGAGGCGTGCAAGGACAGGTAATGGGCCTCCAGGTGCTTTTCACAGCACTCATCGGTACGGTACTCATGCTGGTGAGCAGCAACATAATGATGCTGCACTGAGGGATTTTTTAGAAATGTAGAAGGGATAGATAGAAATTGTGTTGGGCAAGATACCCTTTTTCCTACTTACTCTGATGGCTGAGACAAGATGTTAGATACCATTTTCCCCTCTGTATGCCCACTGGTTTGGTTCCTATGGGTTGCATTTCATGTTAGCTTAGCATAAAGACTTGAAATCTACCGGAGTCTACTGGATTGGCCTAGTTCTGTCAAAGTGAAAAAATGAAGCTTACAGTAACTCTGAAGCAGCTTTATTTACACAATATATTGTGTATTTGAAATACACACCTTGGAATTGTTCATAAAATGAGAGTTGTTTTAGGAGAAGTTAGATGGCAGGAACTATATAGTTCGTTGCAGTATGTACATAAATACAGTATATTTGAAAGTTTGGGAATCATGCAAATTAAGGATGTTACTGTTTTCAGACTTTACAAATGAAGCGATCCACAGAACTTTCTGAGAGACATCACAGTTTAATCAAATTAAATGAAGAACAATGAAACATGAAAGGAGTTTCATTTTCACTTTTCCAAAATATAAGAGACTTAATTGTATTGTTCAGATAAATATGTGGATGCTGTGGCTAAACTTTGCTCTGTGTGCTCCTCCCCAGGCTGAAGCAATGACAGATGTGCCCCAGAAGAGCAACATGAGTGCCAGCGGTGTATAAAGAGGTGCAGGAGGCTCCTGGCCGGACTGACGGTTTTAGCAATTTTATTTGGTTTTATTTGTGCAACATTTAACTCCAGTTCTGACTTAGATATCAGTCATCTAATGAGATAAACATTTGAAAGTTCCAGCAGCTGTTTACCTTTTGATTCTCGACAAGTTTGACTATTCTGAACCCTGGAGAGAACAGACAGCACACTCTAAACCTTTGCCGCAGGTTCAGGGAGATTCACTCAAGTCTGAATGAGGTGGCATTGTGTAGGTTCTTACAGTTGTAAATAACAAATGGAAACTTGGAAACGGAAATGGAAACCCCAAAAGAGATTGCAGTGATGTGTAGTCTGCCTCCAGTGATAAGCAGTTGAAGTGACAAATTGTAAAATTACTCTTTTTTTTGCCAGAATATATGTATTTTAACACTATTTTTCTACTTTCTTTTAATTCCTATATGAAAGAAAAGATACTTGATAGCATTGACTGCTACTGGATATAATCTATGCAAAATGTTAAAAGTATTTTTGAATGTTTTTCAAAGCATCCAATATTGGGATAGCATATACATTTTCTTTATAGCAGTATTTTGTTATACGTATATATTAAAAAAAAACATGCACATGGATAAAAACACATGTTAAACTGCTTTTACAAACTGCAATGGTGGTCATCAAAAATTAAAGTTATTTTTGAATTAGTTCTCAAGTCATGACTGTGGAATGCAGACTTCTAACCCATAGTTTTATTGTAAATTGTTGGCTGTACTGACATTATCTTTGTTGCTACTTTCTAAAAGTTAAATCATGATTAGCATCTGTTTTAATGGATCATTAGCCATTGATTTGCGAAGATGTGACTTGGTGAGGCACATGACTATTAACTCACTATTAACTCACTATGAAGTACACATGTGGTTAAAGTTATTGGTTTTGATGTTGCCTGAGGTCTGTGGGAAAGTTGTACATTGAATACAATGTCAGAATGTGTTGGAAGGAGGGGTAAGTCAGGCTGCACAGCACATATCAGAGCACCATAATCTGAATTATTTACAGGTGTTACTGCACCTGAAATAGTAGTACAAGTTCTCGGTGTCCCGCCTTTGAATCCTGGATGGCAAGCATCAACCAGGAATATTCCTGTCCCATAATTAACACGGCATGAGGTAATAAACAGATACGCCAGCACATCTGTAGCACTGGCATCCCGGCTGCAGGGGGCTGGAAGTTGAGATCCATGGCTTCGACCCATTGTGGTAATTAATGGTGGATGTTGATAGGGAAGTAATCCATGATAGCAGACTTACTTAGTAGCAATTCATAATGGCTCATAAGGACTCTATTAGTTGCTGATGTGGTAAGCATTAATGCATGGCTTTGACCACGACTCATAGATTACCTCATGATGATCTGCGCATTAGTATTAGTGCACCAGTATTGTAAAGTGTTATCAAATTTTCTTGGGTGCTTTGCTGTTTATTTCTAGCTTAGATACCACACGGAAATCTCTTTCATGATTCACATTATCTCATATCTCACTTGAGATGACATGTCTGGTAAAATTAGACTAATTTATTCCATTATGATTTTGTTTTGTCATGCATCTATGTTTCTCCTTTTGGTATTATAGGGGCAGATTGTTAGATTGCGTTTGATGTCACCAAGTGAATGCACAATCACTCCTCGCAGAAAATAAGTTATTTATTTATTTATATTATTTTTTTTCTGTGATGACGCTACAAGGCTTCATGGCCGGCAGATGGCGTCATCTGCATTTAAGTGCACCGAGCACAGTCCAGGGTTTGCCGATCAGTTTGCACACACACCTATTGGGTTTGTATGTTTTATGCTTTGTCATTGTCATCAGATATTCAACAATATGCAGTCAAATGAAATTGAATCCGGCAGTTTACATGTGAAATATTGCCTTCAGTTTGTTTTGTTCCTATCCTCTGTGGTCACTCATGCAAAGATAAATCAATATCATACCCTGTGCAGATGCCATCTCCTAAATGTTAAATACTCCATCATCAAAACCACCACTTACACACGGTACACTAATGAGATGCGTGCGTGCATGTGTGTGTTGAACAGAATGAGTCATTGTGTTCTTATGATTTTGTTTTTAATTCTGGACTGTTAATGTCTGGACAAGATTTGAATAATCTTCCAAATTAAGTTAAACTTGAATGAATTTGAAGGCTACATTCTCACACTCACACTTCAATGGGACACGCCTGTCTTTTTGTCAGTCCATATGCCACGCACTTGCTGAATGATTTGATTTTAGAAAGAGTTTAGTTAGGGGAGTCAGCCAAACCCAAGTCCAGTTGTGACTGGCTGACTGAATAAAAAAAAAACAACAACAGTGATAACAATTTAACATTGTCTTTCTGAAACATACTAAATATATATGTAGACAAATCCTGGAAAATCTGAATTCAACTGAGTGACCACCATTTAAATCCCATTTTTCCCGTGCTGGAAAGGTGATGTCATCAGCAGTCATGTTATTACGGTAATTGCAACCCCGCCTTCATCTGTTTCCATTGGACCTTAATTCTCTACATGGTACAGTGTAGCGGACTGGTCTTTAGAAAGGGCGGCGGTTAACGGAGGGAACTGACAATACAAGGTAAGAACGTATGTTTTGTCGCATGCTTACTTTTAATAACGGTTTCTTTGTTCTGATCTGTCTCGTGACCTTCTGGAGCAGCTGTTTTCTGAAATAGATCGAGATGAATGGGCCAAATGCGAAATTGCGTCACGAGCGCTGTTATAAAACGAATCCTATGTTAGATTGTTTAAATGGCATTGTTGTATTATTGTGACTTAAAGCGTTACCGGTGCTGAGGATGGTTTTGCAATGTACTGACTAGTTTTGCCTTTAGAGAAGAAATAGGCCAACATGTTACATTGGTGCGTTAAATGAGACAAGGATGTAAATATAGACCAAACATGACCAAACACAGGGACCGTCTGTTTTTCCCTGTCAGATGGTCTTGGACGTCGGAGGAAAGAGAGCAATAAATGGATGGACGGTGGTTAGAAACAGCGGAATGCAGAGATGAGAAAGAAAATAGCAATGTAACGTTAGACCACCTCCAGTCAACGTGTGAGGAGTCCCTGGTGTGTAGCGCCATTTTGAAACTGGCGTCCTAATTTCAACCTGCAGCTGAGAACTGAACGAGGCTGAGTGTGAGAAAAGAGTTTTTAGGCTGTCGCTGTTTGTTTTCTGATACATGATTACGACGCATGGCCTCTGCAAGGTCTGGTGTGACAAGATAAGTTGATAGACGTAAAACATGAAATGCGGTGGCAGCACCATCCTTTGCTCATGCAGGCACGCCTATGTTGCTCAGCTCTTGTGTCTTACCCACAGAAGTCGTCGAACTGTGATATTGTGATTGTGGTTAATGTGTGTGTGAGTTGCTGTCCATCAGTGACTTGGCTTACAGTAAATTTAATTATTAATATGAGAAAGGATTGTGTAATCCTCAAATTTCTCCACTCTTGCTGTTGGTGAAACCTTACACTAATGTAGAAAATGCAATAATGGGTTTTCGGGGTCTCAAGACAGATGTGTAGGCTTACAGATGAGGGGGGGTTGTATAATGCTAAACTAACTAAAATGCTTATGAGTATCTCATCCTTTACCCACCTCTCTCCATTTCTTGTTTTTCTTTTCTTTTCTTGGTTCTTCCCGGCAGTGCAGATATGAAGCTGACCTCAGTAGCCGTGCTGTGTCTGTCCCTCCTTTTGGTTCACACCCATTTCTCCCTGGCAAAAAGAGGAGGAGGCGGCGGCTTTGGGAAATCCAGCTTTGGCTTTGGAAAAACCTCCAGCCGTGGTGGCAGCTCCACATCCAATCGGGGCAACACGAACACTAACACGGGACGCAGAACCAATCAAGGCACCAACCCTCAGGGTGGATACCCCCAACAGGGAGGCTACCCCAACCAAGGGGGCTACCCTCAGCAACCAGGAAGAGCAGGGTATCCCAATCAGGGTTACCCCAACCAAGGGGGTTACCCCAACCAAGGGGGTTATCCCAACCAAGGGGGCTATCCTCAGCAACCAGGAAGAGCAGGGTATCCTAATCAGGGTTATCCCAACCAAGGGGTTATCCCAACCAAGGGGGCTACCCTCAGCAACCAGGAAGAGCAGGGTATCCCAATCAGGGTTATCCTAACCAAGGTGGTTACTATCCCCAGCAGCCCGGACGAGGAGGCTACCCTAACCAGTACCCTGGGGGCTACGGTGGAAATTATGGAGGTTATGGAGGTTATGGAGGTTATGGCGGTTATGGTGGTTATGGTGGTTATGGTGGTTATGGCGGTGGATACATGAATCACAACCCCGGCAACCAAATCTTGAGCCCTCGCTTAGGGGGCGCATATGGATACGGGGGCTATGGGGGTGTTGGTGGCTCTCCATTTGCCCAGTCAGTTCAAGGAATGGGCATGGGTCCCTCTCTGAAATCTAGATCGTTTGGGCGCAGTGCGGTCATGGCAGCAGGAGCAGGAGCTGTGGCAGGAATGGCTTTGGGTTATGGGCTAGGGAGGTTCCCTCGCCCTCCTTTCCACTTCCACAGCCCCCAGGAGGAATACTACTACAACCACTACATGTACAAGAAATACGGCACCAGGTCCACTGATGAGAACGACTACAGTAGAGACTACAAGTTCAGCCCACCCCCTGTAACCTATGACAACTACATGGACAACTGCATGAAGAGAACAGACCTGCTGCCAGGGGAGAATCGCCAGGGAAAGAATGAACCAATCACCACGACCACCACTACTACTACTACTACCACTACTACCACTACCACAACTACTGTTGTTACCTCAGCCCCAGACAATGGCACCGGCAACAACACATCAGAGAGCAACAGCACCGCAGCCGATGAGGCCTTGAACCCTGCACCCTCAACTCCCAGCCCTCCAAACCAGCCTGAAGCCAACCCTGTGCCCCCAGCATCACAAGACGTCGGCACTGATGATAGCGATGACGATACAGTCAGTATTGTGGAGATCGGCTACCCTGCGCTGATCGAGCAGCTGAAGGCCAGGAGGTGTGTGGGGCTGTACATGGAGTTCTCTGCAGCCTACTTGCAGAAACAGACGCAGGATAAGAGGTCGGCAGGACCCAGCGGAGGTGTGCAGGGACTGGGAATGGGCCTCTGGGAGCTTTTAACAGTAGTTACCGGTACGGTACTGATGCTGCTGAGCAGCAACATACTGATGCTACACTGAGGGATTTGTTAGAAATGTAGAAGGGATAGATAGAAATTGTGTTGCAAGACAGAACATGTGTGAAAGCAAGACATGAACAGATGGAGAATCATGGTAAATGAAGAGATGGGGGGGCAGCAGCGGTACTTCAGTGATTATTCAGTGTGTACGGTAAATAAGGAGAGAGGAACAGATGGTGTGTGTTTGCCCTCTGTCTCTTCAGGACTCTCCCTATTGTGTGAATTTCTGCTTGTTTTTTATGTTTTCTTTGTATGTAGGTATTGCATCCTTATGCATGTGCATGACATAATGCATCTATGTACTATAAGCTCCAAGTAAGAAATGGAAGGCAGCCCTTTCACAACACTTGCACTGCCCATTTCCTCCTCTGGAAGAGAAAGGGTCCTTTGATGGCACTGTAATACGATTTTGATGGCTGTGAGGAAATTGGCCCATTAATGTCTATCTAGATCACATTAAACTGGTCTTGTGGGCAAAGGAGGCGACATGATCCTCCTGAGTCTGCTATAATTGTCTGAGGGATTTGATCTAAACACTGATGGCTGTAATGGAAACATATTTATAGTGTGTGAAGTAATTGCACAGAAAGCAGCCATAGAAATGAAGACGTATCGCTAATGAATACCTCAGTGATTGTGGTGATGATAATGCAAACCTTTTTTCATTATGTTACTCATCATAGATTATTTTTTATTTTATTTTATTTATTTTTTTTTTTCAAATGGAGTTTGTGTGACCAGACACTTTATATTTATGTCTCAGATGAGAAAGCAGCTGGGAGGATTAGCTTGCACCTGTGGGCCTGGGAGCGGCTCAGCCATGGTGATGGCTTGTGTAAATAAACTGCTCTGTGATAATTGAAATGAATTATCATAGAGCAGTGTGGTACGCAATACTGTCAGCTTGAAAGGCATTGGTGGTAGGACTGTATAATTCAAGGACAGACAGGTAGCTGAAAAACAGTAAATAATGATCCGATATTATCAATTAACAGTGGATCCAATTCATTTAAATGAATTTGTACTATTGCTTACATTTGTAGTATGCCAGTAATCCAATATTGCTAATATTTCTGCTTGAGACTGAAAGGTTATATACACGACAAGCATAATTGTCTAGTTACAATGCAACATACCTATACATTTCTACCATGTTAAAACTGATAGCTGGAATATTATAATGTAATGAGCGTGTGGTATACAGAAAAGATCCCGTTTGAAGTTGATAACTCAGTGTGTTATGTATTTTATTTGAATAATCTGATGAAATTCTGTGGTTGTGGAACACTTAAGACTACTAAAACAAGAAGGGAATCACCGAAATACACACATCATTGTCCTTATACTCCTTAAACTATTTATTTTGTTTGTGTAGTATCATTTCTGAATATTCATGCTGCAGTTTTATGTCTATTGGATGATATTTCTGAAAATCTGTCATGTACCCACTCCTTGCTTTTGCACAGTATGTTCTGTATCCTGTCTGTTTTGTGTATATGCCTTTCCCTCCTCTCCCTGTTGAGTGTTTTGCCTCTCTCTCCCTTCTCCGGGGTTTTGATTGTAGATTGTACTGTAAGTGCTCTTATGTAAGCCTGATAATGTACTAATGTTGGACTGACCTGAATACATATTGATCACCTCCAAAGGTACTGAATGTGATCTCGCATAATTAGCTGAGTTTGTGGGTGGTGCGACTGGATGTCAAGATTTGAACACGTAACAGAAATTTTCTAACTGTGGAAATCGTCCTCTTTTTACAAACTAATTCAATGTGATGTGTGTTCCTACATTGTCTCTCAGTTTGAATGTATTTCAGAATGCATATATATCCCTTGTAAAGATGTGAATGCCTTGGCACAATCAGCAATATTTCATAGAAGTTTCTTGTTTTTTCACCAATTGGAGATTTGCCAAATCAGTCATCTAGTAACTCCCAGTCCTCCCTCACACAAACATCATTCATTATTCAGGGTAGAAAAAAAAAATTTCACTACTGATCACATGTACAGTGTTGCTGGACGCTCTGCTGAATACTGTTGCACTTTTCCCTCACCTAGGCTTGTCTTGTCTAATAAACATCTAAACCTTATTTGTGGGCTTTGCTGGATTTTATAATTGTTATTCTTTTGAAGGTTTGTGTGTGAAAGGGATGTGAGTGGCATTTTGTCGGAAAATTAGTATTATGGCTACATCACTGGGAAAACTTGCTTCACTTAAGCTGATGATCAAACAAGCATATAATTGGGGGGG
>OMLF01010152.1:39836-54346 GCA_900302615.1 Holocentrus rufus
GGGGGATCCAAAATACTCATAATTTTTTGAAAACCTTTTATGAAATGTGGTGCAAAAAAGCTTAACACAAGTTTTTCTATAATTTTCCAGATTTTAGTCTTTGTAAATGCATGTCTGGTTCCTATGTTATGATTGGAATAAAATCTTTAGTATATGCCAAATGATGCAAAAATTTCACTGTCGGAATAGAATTAGGGAATCCCCCTTACTCTAAACCCTCAAACTCTGCTGCAAATACTGCTACGAAATAATTCAAAACCTGATACTGAGATTTGTTTGTCATTAAGATGACTGGCCTTCGTTATTATTGTGCTTATTGCCGAAGGTTATGTTGCTCTACACTTTGTTTCCCCCTTTGAAAAGGCCCGTCTATTGTGGCAACATCTCTTATTTATGAAGGACAGCGTGTGACACCTCAGGGCCCCTGCTATGGCAACTCTGCCTGGTGTTTCAACACTGACCCTGTTACAAGGCACAACTGCCAGATATTTAGAGGCCAAGAGCACTTGGCTGTATGTGTCATTTAAATTTCAGGATAAATAAACATTGCACAAAGCTCAGATTTGAAGATGAGCTCAAATACTATGTCCATACAATGACGCAATGGTCATTCCTCTCTTAACACAAGAAAAAAGCATGAATGCTGGTGTGATTGGCCGCCTTATTAATGTATTCCAAGAAAAAAACAGTGTGATGCAGTCTGCTGTTATAATTTAAGACCTTTGATAAACATGAGATTTGTAATGACAGACAAGGTTATTGTAGATCACCTGACAGGCTGAGTCATGCAGCCTCCTTCCTCATCCCTTAGGTCTCCATCTGCTGACTAAATCCTTGTGCTGCAGCCAAAAAACACGAGACTCATCCTGCCTACTGGATACAAAGGTTTTCACAGATTTTTTACAGATGGGAATGAAATAATTACACTGTCTTTTGTCATACAGGGCGCCTGCAGAATTAGGGAGCCCTACTGTTTCTGCGAACACCAGATTTCTGATGGATCAGGCCTCCCACACAGCTCTCTACCCGGTTAAATGTCTTAATCCACAGTCATAGGTTAAGAGGGACTAAAGGTAAGAAGGTTGAAATTAGCCCACAAACATTGCGTAATTCCTCTGTCTGACAAGCCTGCAGTTTTACAGTTGACTTGAAAATCTATAATTCTCCAGTGTTTACATAAAAATCTAGACATATTTTGGCAACATCCCTACTGAAAGCAGCCAGAATAAAATTCAAGACAGAACAGGTTTTCTTCTAATTTTTATATTTATATAACAATATTATACAGGTTAGCACATTTGCTTCTTTATGAAGCAACTCCAACTTAAAAAGTCTCCAAACATGACATGAAATATGTATTGTATGTGGTTACACAAGCGTCAAATCAAGCATAGATCTTATTTCTAATATATACAAACAGAATCTGTGGGCTAATACAGAATTGACAAATCACATTCTATGGCTGAGATGAAACACACTGACCGAATTATATGATCATACAAAGTGTTTAGCTGCTCTTAAGCTCAAGTCCTTGATATGCAAATAGACAAGTATCAACTTGATAATGAACTGTATTGATATGTATAACTGTAATAAATTATCTTCTATCTTCAAACCAATGCAGTGAGTGAAATAGTGTAAATGTGTCACAAAGCGTCTTGTGACATTAGATTAATTACTATCAGCCTTACCATCATCATTACCACTATCAACATCATATTTCTTATCATTAAAAATACAAAAATGACAACAATACACAAGGACTGGGGATACAAATGTAGTGTAAACAGTTATTCCTCAAGTCAGACCGACTCATTATGGCTCAGACCAGGATTTACTAGTGTCTTTTCTCTGCTACATTTGGACACTTTAGGACAGGAGGGTGGTGTGACATGCTGTAGAGGTAAAGTGGGTCAAATTCCTCTTATTCTCCTCGTGGATCTCATTCACCGTATCTTTTAGTGACGTTGATGAGACAATTTCGTCATGGCATTCCACCATCCACGTGTCACATATAATTTTACACCAAAATAGTCCTGCTGGCTCTCAGGTCATGGGATTATTAATAGTCCGGGTTAGGTTGTTTTTGGAATCCCATCTCCGTCCGGCTCTACATGACTGCCACCCAGTGGCCGATCAGCAGGGACATCAAGGACCCAATTACTACGATGATGCTGCTGTAGGTGGGCCCGCTGGACCCATCTAAGTAGTATTCCATGTCTCCAGACCCCTCCTGCTCATAGGCAGGCCTGGGGCGATAGCCGCCGCCATATCCGCCGCCATATCCACCAAAGTGCGGGCCGTACCCACCTCCGTAGCCGTAGCCTCCATATCCGAGGCCTCCATATCCGCCGTAACCATAGCCGGGGCGGCTCAGGGCAGACCCCAGCATCGCGCCTCCTACGGCTCCTGCTGCAGCTGCCCCGGCTACTTTCCCTGCGCTGGAGCCGCTGCTCTGGACAGGTCTGTAGGCTCCTCCGCCAAAGCCCCGGCTGTAGCCTCCTCCACCGCGACCGAACATGCCGCCCCCGCGGCCGAAGCCTCCCCCACGCCGGGCCTCGGAGCTGGGCAACAGGGTGGCGAGGAGCAACAGGCACATGGCCACCGTGAGGAGGGGCCGCTGCAGGCCGGGCATCATTGCTATCTGCAACGATAAGACAGAGGGTGAATGATGAGTGGCAGGTCCATGTTTAAAAGCTGTATTGACTTTGGAGTTGGACAGTCATCTGCCCTCTGTCTGATAATCTGAGCCAGATCAGACATAAGGGATTTATTGTAGATTGCACGGTGAGTTCTTGTCTGTAGTCTGTGATGATTTCCAGCCTTGACCTAATTTACCCCTTCAACTCAACTCAACTCAACTCAACTCAACTCAACTCAACTCAACTTAACTCAACTCAAACTCGCACAGCTCAACTAATTCATACACTCAGTTTATCATCTGATTTGTATATGCGCCAGTCACTTTCTGGAGACACCTCTCTCTCTCTCTCTCTCTCTCTCTCTCTCTCTCTCTCTCACACACACACACACACACACACACACACACACACACACACACACACACACACTGTACACTGTGTACATAAACACACTGAGATTTTCCCCTTCTGTCTTTTGTACCTTTGTGAGTGATTATGTGGTATTTTTACGTCGCCTTTACGTTATGCTTTGAGAGGAGAACATAGTTAATCCAGCTTTGTGAGACGCAAGTTATACAACAACCATCACCGCCGACTGCTACAACACTTAACCCTGCAGCTGACTCGGAATCAGATAGCTTTCATAATCTCTTATGTCCATATAATGAGGATTTTGTCCGAGTAATCGTTCTGGATCTGTGAAGAGGACATTGTAATGATCACAGCGCCACTGGATATACGATCTTTGTTCTTTATAATAAAAACAACTATTTAAAAGGCAGAATAAATAATAAGGCGTCTAATTTCCATATAATATGCTTAATTTAAAGTAGTTGGGCAAAAGCAAAAACAACCAAAATCGGAAGCGAGAAGTTTTCTATGATGCATTTTAAAAACAATAACACTACTGACTCTCCTTAATGAGGCTAATCTTCTTTTCTCGATGGCAGTCAGTCAACAAAATGACAGGACTGATGACAGGCAGCATGACATCATCCTCTGCCGTCACCAAACTGTTCACACCATAATCTGGGCCTTCTTAAAGGGCTTGAGCTATAATTACACAGGGTCACTTAGTCTGGAAATAATCCCATGACACTTCTCACAGATTACAGTTACAGCAGTTCAGACTCATTCAGGAAAAACGAGGAATTTTCTTATCAATACCAGTTTGAAATATTATCACCTCTAGCAGAGAATTATTATTTGTGAGAATTATTTGTTTAATATTAATAATATTAATAATATTCATAATAATAATAATAATAGACTCAAATTTACTCTGCAATAGAAATGTAAAAAAAAATTAAACAAGAGATATTCACTTCTCATCACAAAACCCCTTAGTCATATAAGTAATAACATTTCAACATGTTGAACATCACAGAAATAATGGCACATCTGTGTCAGAATACTATATCTAGCACTGAGAAGTAACATTGATAAAGCCATCTTAATTATAAACAATGTTTTTTTTTCCAGAGAGTAATTGAACTCACCTGTTGACCGGCTGGTTGAGAGAAAAAAGAATCAGTAGTGAGATTCAGATGATGTTGTTTCGTCCACAGGGTTTTCCCAAAAGCTGTGTGAGCGGCGCTGATTCCTCAGACGGTCTGGGAAAGTTTGTTTCAGAACAGACTCTTAACCCCCAGAGAGTCTCATTCAGGTAGAGGGTCAGTCCGGCTCACACCTCCTGATTGGCCGAGACATGTCAACAATGCTCATCTCTGCTTAAGCCCCTCTGCCGACATCATAAGACATAAATACCTGCGTATGCTTTTGTTTGGATTATTGAACTACTAATCCACTTGGAGTAAATAAACAAATGCATACATACACCCTAACCTAAAGCTTTGACAGACTTTGACTTATGGTATAGTGTCTGCATAAGATGTTACATGATTTGAAATTATACAACAAGATTGAAGGATTATTACATAACATTTCAGGCTCTTTACTCATTGACCTAGATGACAAGACAAAGAGACTATACTTACATTATTTTTCTCGAGATAACTTTTTATTAAATTACAATCATCGTTAAAAAAACAAACTACATTTTCCAAATAGTGGCATGTGCTTTTAACATCTGAGAGACTATGCTTCATTTGAACTGTATTATTTTGTGAAGGAAACAATACAAAATGCTCAAAAGCAGGCAAGTGTTATAAGGGCTGCTGAAGATAAAACATGCGCACCCAGTTACACACACACACACATGCACTCACACACACATACACTGACACACACCGTGTTGACGTTTCATGAATGCTCATCATTGACATTTTGTGTACAAAGTGTACTGTACGGTGAGAATATCATCAAAGGTGTCAGAAATATTCGACAGATACACACAACTGTATACACACAGACAAAAGCAGACATATGCAAAGAACTGTACATTTAGGGGCAAACTGTGCTGCTTCTGAAACTCTTCCTCACACACTAACAACATTCTCACCAGTATAATTCACAGTCGGCCGTGGGACTTTCCTCTTGTGTGTGCTTTAAGCTTCATTGTCTGTTGGATTTAAAGGGAAAAAATCCATCTTTGGACACCCTCACACTGTTATTCATCATCAGTCTGTGGCATTTAATGCATTCCAGGAGTTATTCTGGAGATATATCAACATGATGCGACGTTGTCTAAATCCGTCCAGGAAAGCTCAAGAAAAACACCAGAAAACAAAAGGGGCCCAGAGCTGCAGTGTGAATCACCAATAGCTGTTTTTAACAGTGTTAGGGTGTTTTTGGGTGGACTTTATCTTTAACGTAAATCATAAATTGTCTTTAACATTCAATTTGAATGTCTACAGAAAATCTGTGAGCAGAGGCAGCTGTCACTATCAGGCCAAAAAGGGAACTGAAGGTAACATCACACACACACACACATTTATCTTCTGTCTACACAACCTTTTATAATCCCTGCAGTGAATTTCTAATCTGCAATAAAATGAAGAGGGTCGTTGAATTTCTTCAATTGCATGAGTCGACAAGTTTTCAAACAGCAAGATGCATGAAGACGGTGGCCTCTTGGCTGGAAGTCAGAAGAACTGAAGAAAAGCTGAAAACCCAGTGCATTATGGGATTGGGAGGCCACCCCCTCTTACGCTCCTGACCCATTCATGGACTGATGTCGAGCTAAACTGTGTCACTCTGCCATGGCTCTCGCAACCTCCCTGATACAACCCATAATATTTTTACACAGCAACAGTTTGAACATATTTCATCGTAGTTCTTGTCTCGGTGCTTGGACAAACCTTTGTAACAGGCACTTTACAAAGACCATATTATATTGTGCTTTAACAGGAGAGAGCATCAGCTTTCAATTGGGACAAGAAATAAAATGTTTTCAGAGGTAATGTACTGCAACAAAGTGAGGATTACTCAGGAGCAGAGCAATGAGGTGAGAACGTTAAGGAGTGTGTTTGTGTGTGTGCTGTATGTCATGAAAAAGAGCAAGAGAGAGAGAAACCAAAAGAGACTTTAAGTAGATCGGGTCTGAGTCAAGGTTCTATAAGAATCCATGTGACAAGTGCCAGAGGAACGAATTTCATCTTAGTTGTCATGGTAAGATTATTGCTGAGATGGTCGAGCTTCATATAAACATGAACATTACAGAATTATCTGTAAGTTAACAGTTCAGCTGGGTCGGACACGGCACCGGGGGAGAATATGAGTCAAACGGTGAAGATGACCAAAGACCCGCATGGAGACAGGAAGTCAGAGGGACGGGATCGTCACTGGAATGCAAACGTTGCTTTCTTGTCAGGTGATTCTTGGTCAGTCTCTTTTGACGTTTGGTCACAGTTGGGTGGAAAACTTGGCTCTCTGGGAGACATTTTCATAGTTGGTCTTCATATCAGGGCTGGTAAAAAGGAATCAACTCCAAAAGCAGGTCACATGCAGCTCGTCCCTTCAGGAAGACAGCGGAGCTGCTTCTCAATTATACCCCGCAGGTAATTATACCTTTGAGAGAAATGAAATGGAGAGAAAGAAAGGCCAAATTACCACGTGAGAAGAAATTAATTTAATCAGAACTGTGATACTTTCCTAATCCCTGTTTGATAGTTTTTGCAGGCATATTTCACATACATTTCTTATTCCAATTTTCCATTTAGTATAGTAGAGCATATAGTGTACTTATATTTTTGCATATTTAACATTCTGTAACATATGTCTTATTCTCTATTTTTTTTACATATTTTTAATTTTTTTTTTACATTATTTAACATAGCTCTTTTTCTATTCTCTTGTGTACAATGGGAGCAACTGCAACTGACTTAAATTCCCCACAGGGATCAATAAAGTATTCTGATTCTGATTCTGATTAACTCAGAGCCATGGTCAAACATGGCGAAATATAAAACAGACACAGATTGATCTTGTCATATAAAAGGTTCATTAAATACTGCTGTGCGTAATATTCTGGTGCAAATGGATTTAGTGTCTGTGGTACCTTCTCCTCAGCTTCTGCACCTCTCGGTCCTCTTCCTCCTTCAGCTTGGTGATGAAACTCTGCAGGACGGGCATCTCAAACTTGATGTACTGCGCCACCTGGTGGAGGGGAGGGGAAATATCATGACAAAGCACAAAAGAGGCAGAGGCTGGTGTCAGGTGAATGGGAGGTATACTGGTGACTTCACAAGCACAGGCGAGATGATTTTCTGGATGGACGCGGTCATGAGACAGAGGGAAGGAATGTCCGTTCACACCTGGCATCAAATCTCTGTGTCAGTATCTTTGGATATTAGGATCTAGTCATTTCCTCCTCATAGAAAAACAAGGGTTAATGAAAGTAGCTCTCAGTTATCATAAACCTCTATGATCTTACATCATACGTGACTTCCTCTCCCAGGTCCGGCTCCATGAGGAAAACCTTGCAGACCTGCTCACATGGACCCTGCATCACCCTCAGCACCAGAGGATAGTCGCTACGCTTCAGCTTCGCACGCTCTGAAACATTACACATCCACACACACACAAACACATACCCACAGTGGTTAAAACAAAATGATGTATATACAGCAACTGCTTTCACATGAGAAACACCACCAGCAACACACACTCACCTCCACTCGCATGTACAAGGTAGAGGGCAAAATCATCGGGGCTGTTCTCTATTTTGAACTTGTTGAGGAGAACTCGTAGCACCTGAGGGGTCGTCATGCAGCTGTTGATCCGAACATTCGTCACAGAACCATAAGCAGGTGTGAATACTGCGGTCTAGGAGAACAGAGGGGAAAAAAATGAATAATTTAGTGTTATGTACAACATTGTGATTGTGCATATTCATGTATGTGTTTGTGTGCGCATATGCAGGAGCATGTGTCAAATTAAAATGATGCTTGCAAAAAGTCCTTCTGTTTGAACATAACTAATCAAAGTTATATGGACAATGTAATAAAAAGAAAAACAGTAAATCAATTATAAGGTACATGAGGTGTAAATGTATTCACTTAAGCAGAGGTAAGGAATTTTTTTTTTGCATATTTGCATACTGTACTAAACTAATGCAAGAGTGGATATTCTGTGCAGAGGAACTTTAGAGGTGTTCAATTAAATGTTGGCATCACCTTATGGTTGTAGAAGTGTCCGTTGATGGAGAAGCGATGTCGCCGTATCCTCCTCTGGTCGCTGGGCGACCGTCGCTGGCCCCGCCTCAAAATCCCAGCATCACTCTTCGTCCTGAGGAGCTGGGCGGAGCTCTCCTCGTCCTCTGTCCAATCAGCAAACAGTATGACAAAGTTTACTACTACTACTATGACTTCTCAAGAACAAATGATGCAAAGTAATCCAACAATGGAAAATACTGTCTTTTGAAGAGTTCATTTAAAAAATGCTAGGAAAAAGTAATTTGTGTTAGTGTTTTTAAAATACAGACTATAAAACTGCCTCTTGTTTTGACTTACATATCAAATTTACAAATAAAATTTGTATTCATTTTTGTGCTTGCAACCATTTTGTAAAGTGGTTGTCATGCTTTTCAGATGGTGGTTATGTCATTTTGGAACTCTTACAGCATAAAAAGTCACTAATAAAGACCAGGCGGGAAAATGGACATTTGATGAGTGTTTCTGATTAGCAGATCAAACAGGATGAGGCAGTTAAGAGAGGGAGGTTCATTCAGATAATGTTTACCCTGAACAAACAGCTTTTTTGGCTGAGAGTCAATCAGAGATTTGGTCTACACTTTCTCTTCTAGAAATAGGCTGATTTGATTTTACTGACCGCAGCATGATTCTTGGAAACTGGTAAGACTGCACAAAAGACTCGACTTCAATAAGTGTAATAGCTTTGTTCTGCAGATGTTTCTGTCATGCAAACAGTGTGATGACGCCAGGAGCTAAAATCCACCCACCATCTGCTGTGTGCTCCTTTCCACCGTTGTCTGCTGGTTGGCTGTCAGGTGCTGTCACTTCCACTGTGGGCGGGCTCTTCTGTGCTGGCTGCTGACCCTCTGTGCTGGTAGGGGAACTTGAAAGACAAAAAAAAAGAGAGCACAGGAATAAAAAAGGGGGAGACAGTTGACAGGCAAGGGACGGTGCAAGTGATTCTAAGCTGTAATGGATTCAGCATGAAATTATTTTTTTAACTGTATACTGTCGCCAAAGTTAATCACATGTCTAATAAGTGAAAAATAATTTGTCTGGACATTACTCCCCTCATCTTTGTTGAGACAAGGCATTAACAGATAATTAAATGCCTCAAAACAGATGCTTTGAATATGAGCCATTTCAGCCCAGACAGGTCAAAAACAGAGACAGAGAAATATCAGCCCAGAACTAGTCAAATGCCAACTGCATGCCCACAGGGTCTATTAGTCTGGGAACAAGAATAGATTCATCTGGCAAATGGGATTTTAGGGCTAAAAATGAGGCTCCATGTCTATTGACACAGATAAATCAGTGATACCTCGGGGGAAAATCCCAAACCGAGCCAAAAATCCAGGCTTAAAATGTTCACTTTTATCAGGGGACTGTAGGCAACTGATCATCAAAAGATTCTGAAACCGCAGAGTTTTCTCTTTGTAGTATGAAATCAAATATGCAATATGAAATCCTGAAAACATCTCTAAATAAAAGGTGACGATGCTACTTTATGAAGCTTGAGATCACCATTTTTTTTACCTTGGATTAATAATAATTTCTCCTCAGACAAACTAATGTATATTTGTGACCTCATGTGTGACTCTCTACCATTTCCGGTCAGTGAGGTGTAACCGGACCCGTCTGCACCTTACCCCTGACTGTCCAGAGCACAGCCAGAGTGCCAGGATGTGGACGAGGGAGGCGGCCGGATTCGCTCGTGGTCATCCTGCATCTGAAGCCTGATTGGCCGACGCAGGCCCCAGGAGATGTTCAGCAAGCCCTCGACGATCAGCTCCCCCTCTTCCTGTTAGGAGAGAGGAGCTCGGATCAATACAGGGGAGGGTTATTACACCCTTTGGGCCAGGGGGGCAAATTATGGGAAGAGACAGTGTCGGGTGAAGTATATTAAGCTGCAAATGACTGAAGGCAAAAGTAAAACGGACGACAGGCAGACGTGAGGGAAGTCAATGAAAGGCCGACAAACCCTGACAGAGGGGGGAGACGCTCGGCGCCTCCGATGAACAGGAAAGTAAAGCTTTTAAACAACAGATAATGGCAATGGACTGACTCTCAAACACACACACACACACACAAGGATGCAAATACCCACTTCTCTGTGCCTTAGCTGCAGATTCTGTCCTTCATAGTAGAGGTTGTATGTCTTCAGATGTGAGAGGACGGTTGCCCTGGAGACAGAGATGTTGAATTACTGAGCAGATCAGACGGAGGAAGAATACTGCATTTTTTCTCTATTTTTCCACACTGCTTTTTTTAATACACACAAAGCGAAGGTTCAAAAGGAAGTCAGGATATCTGATTTGTGTGGAAAATCTCCATCTTAGCAAGTCAGTCCGTTTTTCTTAAAACAAGTGGAACAAATCTGCCAGTGAGATGAGATAATCCCACTTGTTTCCAAAGCAATTTCACTCGCTTCAAGATTTTTTCTGGGAACAAGAGTAAATATGTTGAAACGAGGCAGAAAAAGGCAGATCGGCCCACTAGCATCAAGAAATGCCTGATTAAAGGAAATTGTGGAAACATGTCAGCGAGCATTGGAAACAAGTGGGATTATCTCATCCCACTGGCAGATTTTTCATTTCTTTGATGGAAAAAAAACCCAAAGATGAGACTGAATGGCTTGTTAAGATGGAGATTTTATGCAGCGCAACATCCAAAACTTGAAGGAAGTGGGAAAAAAACTGGATAGAGGAGTCACACGCTGCAAATTGCTGATGCCTTCTGGTGAATAGAGTCTTCATCGGGGTGTTGATAGGTGTGTGTGAGACTGTGTTTTGTAATCCCTTACTTGCTGATGAATTTGTTCTCTCCGATCTGAACCCCGTCCTGTGTGAAATCCATCCTCAGTCAGCATGAGAGGGGCTGGGAGACAAAGGAGCAACAGACAGAGCGATCAGTTTTACGTCCCATGACTCCTCATGACCAGCGAGAATACGGCCGGGCGTCGCCACGGAGACAAGAGGGAAGCCTGGACAAGAGGGGGGAATGTGACTGGAGGGGGAGGAAGCTGGAGAGCGGCCTGAGGCGGTAAACAACAATCACAGGTCGGATCTACTTTTCTGCTGTTAGAGGAGACAAACCAACTGATGGATTCGGGAAAGAAGATACAAGAAGATCAACTGGTTGTCTGACACTTCACACGCCTCTCTGCTCCGCCCCCCTAAACAATCACCAACATTTGGTGTGACAGAGTGAGACAGCTGCTCTCCACACTCCTCTTCCGCCTCCTGCATTTCCTCTTTCCTGGCACACTTCAAGTCTCTTGTGGTATCTTTCTCTCTCTCTCTCTCTTTCACCTCCCTCTCTCTCTCCTCTAACACAAACACGGCACACACTTATGCAGATGTTTTGAATGCCCCGAAGAGCTTGCCTTCCTTCCTGACTGAAGATGTGTGTGTGTGTGTGTGTGTGTGTGTGTGTGCCTTTGTGTGCCCTCAGAGGGGCCAGCACAGAATCCTCCGGAAGAAGAGGAACAGGTGCAGGGCACATGGGCCACCTGCCGGGCCAAATCATTTCAGCTGCTTAAACATTTATCTGCGAGCTTGCCACGGCGGCACATATTGCATACACACACACTCACACACACACTCCTCTCTCTTTCACACACAAACACACTGCAGCCATTTATAAAACCCTCGCCAATAGGTGAATGCCCTCTTAACACCCCCTCTAATTGTTCTTTACTTCCCTTATAACTCCCTTATAACACAATTGATGGCTCTGCAGGAGAAGGGAAAGAGGAATATTAAGAGTCAGGGAAATTAAGTGTGTGTGTTAAAAGACTATGAGGAGACTTACCCTACTGAAGACTTGGTGATCTTGTTGGGGCACCAGAGAGAGGGCGCAGCGAAAAAAGGGGAAGCTAGGAAGGGAGAGACAACAAGACGCAGACTCTGTTAGTATCCTGAGGTGCCGGCGGCGCTATCATCTCTCTCAAACCGACTACATGGCCTTTACTTATGAGCACGAACGATAAGAGACGTGGACAGGCAGCGGCGTTTAAAGGAAGTGCTCCCCTTCCGTTAATCACTTCCTCCTTCACTGAGTCAGTCGCACAGGAAACTGACGCCTGCCACTCGCGCACCCCCAACACTTCCTCAATTCAAACAGCACCCGATGGCTTATCGTGCACACCCAAACAAAAGTTTACACATCGCACGGGCATGAAAGCAGAAAGGCCCGTAACGCCAACTGCCTCCCTCGCTCTACAGCAGTATAAACATCTCAGATCAAACACATAGAAAATCAATAATGCAAGCTTGATCCCAGTGTACTGTAAACAAAGATATTCAAAACCTCTGATATGCCGAGCAGTGCGGCGGCTTTAAACACACGGCGCTTATAATCCCAGGCTGTCAATCTCTGACACCAACGTGTTCTGTCATTTGTGTGGGGATGAAATATTAAACACCAATCAGCCCGGGCCCCTTGTCAAGCTCTATCAATATTTCAGCACTTAGATTAGACCCTGTCAAACGCTCAAACACTCACTATTGACCTAAACAATAGGGCAGCATTAGGCTTTCATACCACGGTCTTGGTCAAGAGCAGCGTGGTGGACTCATTAAAGGGCTGTGGTCCTGGTCTGAGAGCAGCATGTGGCCTGCTGTCACACCGGGACAATGTCGCGATTGTCTGGTCAGTCACAAGAACGGCTCGAATTCTGAGTCTGCTAAACTGCCATCTGATAACATCTGATAGCATCTGATAGACAGAGAGATCAAATTGGACACTTAACTTTTAATGTTGCTGCAAGCAGGGATGTGATGACAATCTGGACGAAGGTACCAAGGCCAAAATTTTGATGATACCAATTTTTTTTGGCATTGACAGTATTGTCAAAACTTGATCCCTCACTGTGTTAATTCAGTTAATTTTACTAATTTTGAAAAACTTGAAACAAACTTGCAGTCATGCTACTGCTAGGTATTTATTGTTACAGCAGGATATTTCATACAGTCTCTCTAATATGAAATTAGTATTTTGCTGAGTTGCTTTGTTTTGTACTTGAAGGCTGCAGGCCGATGTTGCACTTGTGACTCAGAGATCTTATTCTATTTCTAATGTAGCTCTATGTTTAAATACCTGAAACACATTTGTTTGTTTACTAGTTAATTTTTTACATGAAGGAGTGTGGGCAGAACGGGATTCCTGGTATTGCCATGGTATTGAATCATATGTCGATTATCATGGAATTTGACTGGTGCTGATATCAACTACCAGCATTTTGATATTGCGACATCTCTACACTGCTGCTAAATGTTATCAAACAACAAACACGCTCCATGCTCAGTGTTTGCAACTCTCTGTATCGATGCTATCAGGTGATAAAACCCACATCTACAAATGTTTTCAGGAAGTGAGAGAGACAGCTTTGTTTTATCTTGATGACAATGCACATCTGATGTTGTATTGTCCTCTGGTTGAAATGTTTGCACACTGCAAAAATCTCCATCTTAACAAGTCATTTAATCTCATATTGAGTGTTAAAATCTTGTTTTTCTTAAAACAAAGGGAAAAATCTCCCAGTGGGATGAGATAATCCCACTTGTTTCCAGTGCTAATCAACTTCTTTCCAGAATTTTCTTGAATCAAGTGTCATTTTCTTGATCCTAGTGGGCTGATCTGTTTTTATTCTGCCTTGTTTCAACATGTTTATACCCAGAAAAATCCCTCAAGCAAGTGAAACTGCTCCGGAAACAAATGGGATTATCTCATCCCACTGGGAGATTGTTCCACTAGTTTGAGGAAAAAACAAGATTTTCAGACTAAATATGAAACTAAATATGAAACTAAACAACTTAAGATGGAGATTTTTCTTTCTGCAGTACAAAACAGTCAGTAAAACCGGAGTAACAAGATTTTCACATGGTCATCTAAATCCTCACTATGTTAAATTCCTGCGTTTATTATATAATGCAATTTTCCTGCTTGTGACCATATAAGAATGTGAAAAAAATATGCTGAGCTCTGACCAAACAGCTCAGGACATACAGTCTGTGTGGATCTGATCTGTTCGACGTTCAGACTTCAGACAGCTCCCTGGGCCTTTTGGTTTGGAGCGAACTACAGCGTGCAAAACACAGCCAGTCTGACCTGCGTCTGACCCGATCCTGGACTCGTCTCGGAGCCGGACGCTGCTCTCTGCTCTGGACAGCGGTGCAAATATAGATCCTGTTGTTCCCCTGAACTCCCCACGGGCTCATTACATCAACCACATGGGCCAATCCACAGACTCCATCCTTCCCCTTTTCTCTTC
>OMLF01010153.1:0-43789 GCA_900302615.1 Holocentrus rufus
TCAAAAAAAAAAAAAAAAAAAAAAAAAAAAAACGGCATCAGTGAAAAGGCTGTGGGGTGAAGCTTAATGCTTTGTTTCTCTTTTTCCCCCTTCTCCTTCTGGTTTATCAAAGATAATGAAGCTTGTAAGAGCTCGGAGCATGTTGGAGTAAAGACTCCCACGCTGTTTAGTGGCAAGGTAATGACTTCACAGCACCACAGCGGCTTTCCATACACTTAAGCACATTTATTTCTCTTATTGCTTCTCTTTTGTGTATTTCTGCTGTGCTTCAAGAGTGTGGCTGGAGGTATAGGTATGTATAGGTGCTTGTACCTGGGTGAATGAGAGTAATTCCACTTTGTGCAAAAAAAAAATGGACTTCAGTGCAGCAAAAGCATCATAATAAATCTTGAATTTACTGTCAAACCAGCCAGACATCAGAGAACACAAAGGCAAAACATAGCAACCAGACTTAACCATGGAGAGCTTAGTCATAAATTTGAGATGTATTGCCATGCAGGTGTTGGGTCCATCCCCTTTAACACTGCTGATGTTCTTTGTCCCTTTAGCACCTGCAATAAGGCTTACTCAGGTGTGCACTTATTGTTCCTTTTTTGTGTTTTGTTGCAGGTGGTGAGTCACCTCCTCTCTCCCAGATCGTCCCAGTGATCATCTCCTCACAAAAAGGCTTCGCTCAGCCAGTGAATAAAACCTTTTCCTCTCTGCCCAGTGTGGGAGAAAGTGCCACTTCAGTGCCGGTTTGGCATATCTGCAGGCAGATATCTGGAGTGAAAGTGGCGTTCAGTGATCGTCTTTCACCCTGAGCCGCTCACCTTTCATGCCATGGCCCCACCGCTGGCTCTCAGAGCTGGACGGCCCGAGGGAACGTAGAGACATTCAGGTGGAGAAGATCCCCACCTCTGCACTGTGACGCCGGGATGACGCTTCTGCCTCATGAGGCTCGAGACGCATAAATGAGGAAAAACTTTGCACTGTTGTTTGGGTGACCTCCATACAGAACTGGATTAAGACGTTTCTGCTGACTCTCCTTCATTTTAATTGGTCCTCTCCAGGGCTTCTGAGTGGGACCGGGGGGAGCTGGCATTGTTTCTTCTGCTTTATGAGTTTTCATCACCGGGAGAGTGTGATTGAGTGGCAGAGGAAGCCAGCATGGCCAGGCCTCTGCTGAAGATACAGCGCTATTTCCGCAGGAAACCGGTCCGCTTCTTCTCCCTCATCCTCCTCTACTTGACCGCCGGCAGCCTGGTGTTCCTTCACTCTGGATTTGCCGGGGACAGCTCATTGGGAGCCAGCGGGGGGCGAGACCCCCTGGTGGCTTCCGAGATGGGGAGCCGGACATCATCCTCAGACAGTCGGGGGCTTGGCATCATGGGGAGGGTGTTTAAGGAGACGCGCAGACCTGGCCGGAGGTACGGCCCCCCGTGGATGAAAAAGACTGGACGCGAAGGCCAGGATTCAGGGAGAAGGGACGGAGACTACACCAGCAACTGGAATCGTGCGCTTAAAGGACGTAATGCCAAAGACATGGATGATGGAAGAGGTGGGTTACGCCTTAGTTCTGGCTCTCTGCCAGCCAAGGCTGGATGCATTACTGTACGATTGCAGTGGTATTATTTTCACTTTGGCCGTCTTCCAGAAACACCAAAATAGCCTCCTCAGAACTCGACCCGGCAACTAAAACTCAAACATGATACAGTCTGTGAAATTTAGTATGGAGAGTTGGTAAGCTACAACACGGGTGTAAATGTTATTATTCACAGTATTAGAAAGTACTACTGAAAGTAAAGCTGTTACATACTGTTATATAAGGTACTGTGTATCCACACAGAAAGTACTTGAGGTATTTCTTCTTTCCCTCCAGTTCAGCAAGTTAAATGAAAATGAAAGCGAGGGAGGATTGAGTAAGTCCCTTGTGTTTTCTTTTAGAGAGATTCAAGCAGCAAAATATTCTCATGCAGTGTCCTTCAGCTGTATGCTACTGTAGCAATATGCTACAGCACAGCATTTAACAAAAATGTCTGCAGAGCCATGACATTTAAATGACTTCATCATATCGGGATTTCCCTTTTCATATTCATATTAGTGGTGCTTGATCCCCCCTGAAAAGATTTACACATAAACTACCCACTGGCTCTTGCTTTTATATCAAATCTTTTGAAAACACTGGTGTGAGAACTGGAAGCGTCTGCCCAGTAAGGGCAAGTCTGTTCACATATTTGAAGGACTGCCATTGAAAACATGTCTTTTTTTTTTTAATAGGCATCTCCAATCTTGGGCAGCACTACTTTCCTAACCATTCCAAATGTGACATGTCCAAATAAACCCTCAGAAAAAGCAATGATGTGAAGTGATGGACAGTCATTTGGTGTTGATGCACTGTGGCTCCTGTAATAGCTGCTAGAGCCAGAAGAGCACCGCAGTGGAAACTGTCATATGCTGTTTGGGTGTTTCTTTTCATTGACCCATAACATCTCAACATAGATAGTTTAGAGATCATTTTTCAACAGCGGAAGTAGCCACGCTGCTCGAAACACTCTGCTCATAAATTTTAACTCCAAAGAGGGTGGTACTGAGGCTCACTTAACTTTGTCACCTCACAGCAAGGTGCAGTTTGTATTTTCTCATTGAGGTTGCATCGGTTTCCGGTGGTTTCCACTGGCAGTGCAAAGGCATGTAAATCATTAGATTGAAGGACCTATATTGTGCAAAAGTTTGCATGTGAGCATGAGCGCATGTCTGTCCACTCCAAAGGTGTTTCCTTTCCTTTCACTGTGGTAAACTGCAGCCTTTGGAGGATCAAGCGAGTATAGAAAATAAATAAATGAATGTATTGCAAAAAGTCTGAGTAATTTTGCAGCTATGGTACCCATAGCATTTGAGTGCAGTAGATTATAGAGCAGTGTTTTTCAAGCTCACATAGTATTAAGCTTATCTCTTCCAATACGGGGACAGAAAAACAAACATGTTTACACTGTACATTCAAGCTTTGGGTTATCTGATCAAGTGGAGGCCCCTCATTCTGCCTCTGAACTCTCCTTTATCCCCCCCCACCCCCTCCTCCTCTTTCTGAAATAATAACCCCACAGGACCACAGTTGACTGTGATGATAGAGTAATTAGGAGCTTCAAAGCGTTTGCGCATTCTCCCTCATCCACCAGTCCTCCACAGCTGCTTTAAACATCTTCACGACCCTGTTATGGTCGGGTGAAGAGACCTCTTCCCACCCACCCCAATCACGCGCCGTCCCACTCACTGTGAAATGAATGTGGAGGGAGCATAGTAGCATCAGAGATCCAGATTGTCTTGTTTTTTAATTCAAGAGGGAGGTCGGGGATGGAGGTTGGCTTTACTTTACTATAGCACTGCTTAATGCAAATGAATGATCCCCTAGCTCTGCCTCTGGTGTATATATTGTACTGAAGCGATGTCCATGCATTATGCAAATAGACTATCTATGCTCTGTGGTTGCATTTGCTTGGACTTGCCGTTCCATCTGCTTGCATTCTAAGATGTTACACAATTTGCCTTGGATCCTCAAATTGATTTGTTAATTTTACGGTTTCACGGCACATTATTGGTAGTCAAAACTGTGGTGAATTGCAGCTGTATTTAAATCAATCTTTCCTTTTGTCATAAAGCATATCATTTTTTTTTCAGCTCAGCAGTGTTAGCAGGAAGATTACTGCTCAGAGCTCCAGCACACCACATCGTGCTGCTGCTCAAACCCAGGCCTTTAGACTATTACAATTAAAGTAATGCAGTGGGCCAGGACTATGTGCTTCCCCCCATTTAGCTATTAACAGAGGTTCAAAGGAGTAATGACACAGCACAGATGGTGAGAGGTTTGTTTGTCCATGGCGCTGCATAGCCTGTGTAACCCCACTGAAAATGGGAGTGTTTTAATGAGTAGGAAGAAAGGGAGGAAGGATTGCTGTATCCCTTTGCAGAGGGACATTACCTCTCCACCATCCCAACCCCCACACACATCTGAAAAATGCAGGGGCATGACTGCCATTACAGTAACAGGCCACTAGAAGGGGGTGTGCATCTTTATAAATAAATAAAGATTCTGCCCCAGTTTGGACTTCTTACACTGGACTCTTATTCACCATTAGTGCACTGCACGGTCTTTCTTGAAAAGATGTTGTCAAGTATACACTAGCTTTTTGGTCATTTGAAGGTCAAATGGTTCTTTCAGAAATTATTTTGATAATATTTTAAAGTAAATGTAGCAAATTCTTACATAACAAACTAATTTAATTGAGATATTTCTATTCTGCTCATGTTTGTATTTATGTATTCTTGCTTAGAAGTGTGCAGTGTCTCTCTTGTCCTTCTTTAACCTGATTTTTATTCTTTGTTTTTCACAGCAAAATACATTGGCTGCTACACTGATGACATTCAGAAAAGAGCTCTGAGGGGAGTGTCCTTTTTTGACTACAAAAAAATGACTGTTTTCCGTTGCCAGGACAACTGTGCAGAAAGGTATGAAAAAAAGAAAAAAGACATATCTATAAAACAGAGTCTTTGCTGTCCCTCTGCTTTTCTATTTGGTGTTTGCTGTTGCTGGGTCGAGAAATAAGATGAAATTGCTTATATGGAAATCAAATGACCTCATTGCAACTGTGATCAAAGGTTCAAAGGCTCATGGTGTTTTCTATGGGGATTACACATGAAAAACAATTTGCCGTGCTCCAGTCCTCAAAATTGTCAAAGCACTTACAGCTACATACATGATTCTCACTCTCTGAGAGCCCTCTGCTTCTCTCCTCCATTTGTCTCCTGTTTCCTCACATCATGTCTTCCTCCCACTGCTACCTTACCATCTTTCTCTCACTCCTTTTTTTTTTCTCCTCTCCCCTGAGGAACATCACAGACGGCTCTGTCGAATGCATTCCATTACACCCATCACTGATTCACACAGAGGAGGAGACGGGGAAGAATGGAAAGAGGGGGAGAGGCGCTTGTTTGCAGCTCCTTCCTCCGCTTGCTTGGCTCAGCCTGCCCACTCCCCTCCCAGAGCTGTGGGTTGATAAAAACAGACAAACACATGAGCTTGAACAGCAAACAGCACAGAGGGGTTCGGGTTTGATTGACAGCCCAGGGGATTTGTCCTGTGTGAGGGGTGTGTTCGCCATCTAATTGCATTCGAACGGCCTCTCGGGACCCAGATCCTTCATGAGGCGACGGCAGGCTGTCCATTAGAAAGGAGAGGCCTTGATGGATGCAGTTTTCAAGCACACTGCATGGATTCATAATTGGCTTTGGCTCAGACCCTCGGAGCGTTTGAAATTTCTCGCATTTTTCAAACACCAGAAAGAGATCCGATTTATTCCTGTTTAATTTTTGAAGATGTGGACTCTTCGTCGCACCAGTATATTCTGTTACACATCCACTGAGAGAACGCTGTTTCTGATTTCTAGGGTTTGCGTTGATCACTGGTTATCCAATCTGTGTCTGGCTCTGAATCACTTGCACTAGTGGACCGGCTCTGTGGAGCAGCAGGAATGGTTTTGTACATGCATAATCTGCCTGAATAAACAGGAGCACACTGGGCAGAGTGTAAGACATAATGTAAGCAGGTTTTCAGGCGGCTCCCCCTCTTCGCTGAATAATTTTATGTGTAGCTGTGGGTGGGATATACTTCAGGGACAAGGGCAGGTCTGTCCAGAATTATCAGGCTCATAATTGGAGTGTCAAACGAAAGAGCCACTTGTCTTTTAGTCATTTTGCAGGTCTTAATTTTCTCCATCTTGTTCTGTCCAGAGGATACCTGTATGCAGGCCTGGAGTTTGGGGCAGAGTGCTACTGTGGCCACAAGATCCAGGCCCCCAACGCCTCCGAGAGCGAATGCAACATGGAGTGTAAAGGCGAGAAGAGCAACTTGTGCGGAGGAGCCAACCGACTGTCCATCTATAGGCTGGAGCTGAGCCACGAGTCAGCGCGCCGCTGTGAGTTGACCACTCTGCCTCCAACAAGCATGCATGGAAGAGCTGCACAGACACAGCATTCACTGATGTACAAAGATGCTATTTGGATACAGGAAGTGTTATGAGCCTCTGTGTTTTGAGGGAAAATATTTTTCATTTTGGATTAATTCCACAGTTGGGAGCAGGCCAGCTCGGTCGTGTTTACTTCTTTCCCTTGAGAGCTGTGCAGTCTCGCCCGGCCAGCCGTGGTCTGCTTTCTGATGCTCTCTGCCTGCCGCTGGAAAAGTGAAATCAAGGAGGGAGGGAAGGCTGATGAATAATAGTGGGGAATAGACCTCAATTTCATGCTCCCAAAGTTTTGAGACCTGTGTGTGGAAGTGGAAAGAGAAATAGATTGTCTGTTTATTTCTTCAAAGTGAAATCGAGACACCTAAGTAGCTCCAAGTCGAGGCCACCAGAGGAGAGGATTGTGCACGTCCGCACCACCTTCTCCCTCTTCCTGTCGCTCACCCCTCCACCCATTCACTAAACAGAGCAATAATGTGATACGACTGGTGACACAAGCTGGAGTTTAATATTTCAGTTCACATTTTGTATATTTAATATTTATTTATATTGCTCTCGAATTTCGACAAAGCTTCATAAATATACAGTCTGGCTTCCTCGGTCCAGCTCGTGGTTTGTTTACTTTCGAGCAGCGTGAAACAACATTGTTTGGTGATTGTTTTCATTTCTGCTTTTCCCCCTTTTCTTCATCTTTTGGACTGCTGAGCACAGCTCCTAATGTTTGTGTGTCACCTCTGACCCTGATCTCTTGTCATGTGAGCTCTGCTGAGAACAACAAAGAGGAAATGTAGTTTAGGATGTGTTGAGATGGCCAGTCGGTGGCTTGCAGCTTGCAAACCAATGCCATCATATGATCTGTGATACCCCCGTCTGCTGCAGAGGAGATACCAGTGTACCTTTGTGTTCGCTTTGCCCCTATCCTTTGACGCCACATCTGTTAGCAAAGCAAAAAGATAATGTATGGTCTTCTGCCAACATACTTTGATTTCGCTCAGCTGGGTATATACTGTACATCCGTGATCTATTCCCTTGCTTCTTAAGACCTTGCGTGTGATACACGGGTTAGAGTCTGCGTGTGTGCTACTGAAGGGCACAGCAATTAGGCATTTACCAAAGAGGAACTGCAGAATGGCTGTATGTGAAAACAAGACAGAGGATCCACAGAAAATGTGACATAAAAGAAAGAAATGGATATCCAGCATTAAAAAAAAGACTCAGACTGAGAGAAAAATGGGAAATATAAATGACTGAGTTTCTTGCTGAGTAGAGCTAACTTGCTAGCAGTGCAGCCTTATCTTAATTCGTGTTCGCATTGAAACGTTAATAATGCTTTCAGTGAGGGGAATGAATAAATGCACACTGCAATCTCGTCGAGGTGCTGGTGTTGACAGAAAGAGCTTATATAGGAAGGGATACGGCACACTCGGATATCCAATCCATTTTATTCAGCACCGTTTCAGCAGGCAAGCCGTCTACATCATGGTATCTGTCATTGTAAAAAGCTCTGAGTGCGCTATATTCCTTCCTATGTAAGTTATTAATGCCTGCCATTTCACAGTCTGTTGACAATGGAGGCAGACAGATATGTAACAGTCAGCATGGCTAATATCTTGACAGGCTAACATAAATTTAGAATGGATGTTTTTAGAATGGATTCTGTCTTTTTTTTTCACCAGTGATCTAAAAATGCATGGTTAAAATGGGAATAAGACGTTTATGTATGCTGCTACCATTTTTTAGGCTGTTTTTTCCCTGCTTAGGCCTCTCCTTCCATATGAACTGAGACAAGAGTATAATAAATGTATACAGTTGTCTCCTATGCCAAGTTAGTAACAGATATGCAATTTAATATAATGTGCAGTGTATGCACAAGCAGAAAATGACTATTTGCCACTTTAATTTAAGTGGAATAACACACACAAAAATGTGTAACATAATATTACAGATGGAGCAACATCTACCAGTGGGAGCAGTGAAGGTGTGAAGCAGCTAGTACACCACATACTGCACCAGAGAGGTTTAGCAAACAGGAGGATTTCATTTTTTTTTTTGATACCATGATATATCGTCCGTGTCAGTCCAGAGGGAGGATCTGGTGCTAAAGGTTGTCAACATAGTGCAGGTATGTGAGCGCCCCTGTAGCACTGCTGTTGGTTCAGTCCAGTGCCAGGTCAGGGCCTCAATAGACCAGGGGAGAGTTCCAGTGGGACCTCTTAATCAGGGGTCAGTGGATAGAGGCCAAGCTGATGAAAGCTGGGCTCGATAACGGTAAAAAAACAAACAAAAAAAATGGAGTATGTAGTGTTTTCCTGACTAGCATTTTGCTGTGTTCTCTCTGTTTCAGATGGGAGTGCCATTTTCAAGGGGTGCTTCCACAGGCCTGACAATGTCACTTTGGCGCTTCCTATCAGTGCAGTCATCCAAAACATGTCGGTGGACAAGTGTGTGGACATGTGCACGGAGAAGGTGAGGCGGTTGTGGCCGTATGTGTTCATGCATGAGTGCGCATGCGGGCGAGTCTCTAACGGCCCCCTCCTCTCCCTGTGTGTTTTCAGGAGCAGTCTCTGGCGGTCCTGGCTGGAGATCGATGTCACTGTGGGTTCCCGACCCTCCACTTCTCCCTTCATGAGCTGGAGGACGAGGAAATGTGCCTTCACCACTGCCACGGGGAGGAGTTTGAGAGCTGTGGGAATGACGAGTACTTTGTGGTGTACCAGACACAGGTTCAAGGTAAGTTTGGGTGGATCGCTTCTGTCATGAGGCAGAGCACAACATTCTGGCAGCACAGGCAAAGCTGCACAAGTAGGTCATGGTGGGGGGAGACGCAAGTCAGGAAATGCAGGTGCAAAACACACCCTGCATGTGCACACACACATTCAAGTTAATGCAATGGTCTAGTGTGGGAAGGTCAAAATACACTAAAGGCTTGTTCTCGTCAACTGCTGCGTACATTGTTTAGCCTGCTTGCTCTGGCTTTTTTTTCCCTCACACCTTTGCATTTAAGTTGTGGTGAGCAGTGTTCCCAGAATGGTTTATATTTGATCAGCAAAAACACAGACAGCAGAAAACAAAGATGAAGCTTTAATGTTTTAATGCAGAGCAAAAGCCAAAAGTAAACAGCAGTAAAAAGTTTCTTAGCTGAAAATGGGCTCTGGAATATTTTTTTTTTCAGCTGATCATAATCTCAGCCATCACAATATGGCCACTAAGTGTCCATGATTAGAGATTTTGTGATAAGGAAGAAGACTGAGTGTAAGAAATGACAGAAATGACAGATTTTTTGTTATCTGTCTGTTTAAAGCTCCTTTCTGAGTCACTGCCAATAATGTCACGTAACCTTTTCTGTTGCATTTTCCCCGCACCACTGATGTAAGATTTCCTCAAAACCAGCCTCCAATGTTTCAACACAACTAAAACCACAGGCCGCTTTGACTAAAGGTCCTGTGTCATTCGCCCTCTTCCTTAAATGTTAACAATCATGTTGTCACTAAGCAGGAAGTGACTAACACAACTCATAAAACACAGATCCAATTTTAGGTTTTATTGTCTTGAGCAACACAGTAAATATTAAGCAGACTCATAGATCACTGACAGTCCCCTCCCATTCATCCCAAAGCTGAAAGAGCAGGCTCATTTTAGATCAATGAAGTTTTTTTTATTGATCAGTGTAACATTTTTCAGTAATTATGTAAATATAACAAATCAATAATGAATCCTGTTGCCCTTCATGTATCGACCCTCAGATAACCGCTGCATGGACCGGCACTTCCTGCCCACTCGCTCCAAGCAGCTTCTGGCTCTGGCTAGTTTCCCCGGAGCCGGAAACACCTGGGCTCGCCACCTCATAGAGCTCGCCACCGGCTTCTACACCGGCAGCTATTACTTTGATGGCTCCCTGTATAATAAAGGTAGGCTTCAGCGCTGAACTGACATGGTTTAGAAAAGCATACACCAGTCAGTTCACCTTCATGAATTATGCACTTGTTGTGGGATTTTCTCGGTCCACAGGATTTAAAGGGGAGCGAGACCACTGGAGGAGTGGGAGGACTATCTGCATAAAAACACACGAGAGCGGCAAGAAGGAGATTGAAGCCTTTGACTCCAGCATCCTCATGATCCGTAATCCCTACAAGGCCCTCATGGCAGAATTTAACCGCAAATATGGCGGCCATATTGGATTTGCCTCCCAGGCCCACTGGAGAGGGAAAGGTGAGCTGCGGAAAGCTTCATGTTCTCTCTCATGTTCAACTGTGTTTCAGTTTCTCATGTTAACACAACCAAACTTTTGAAATGAGTGACTGAAACTATTGGTGGTTTTGACCTTATTAACCAATGCAGCCTCATCATTTCAGTTTCCAGCAGGGCACTGGTCAGAAACCAGGTCTGTTTTTTGAGAAATGAAAGAATCACTAACCACCAACCACTTATCACTCTGCTGCTGCTGCTGCTGCTGCTTGTTAGTTTTGACAGTAATGGCCTGTGTTAACCTCTCTATCCACAGTCAGTTTAAAAGAGAACAGCACATACAGAGCAAAGGGAGGCTCGTTAGAAGATTCTCCCATCAGTGATGACTAGCCTGTATTTGTGCTTGGACAGGACACATTTTGTATTTCGTGTAGATATTTACTGTGCATTCAAGTCAGAGAAAAAGTCACTAATATCAGGTTTAAGAAATAAAAAACATGCAATCGGGAGCCTGTGATGGACTGTGCTGCTCAAACAGTTTATCTGTTGTTTTTGAGACCACACGAGTTTACACGTACACATACTTCCCTTAACCTTTTTTTCCTTTCTGTGGAGTGATGGATTTGGACACTGTGTCACTCAGTGCGTCAGTCATGTATTGTGTAACCATTTTGTGATGTGTCAGCACTTAACTAGTTCAGATTCCTTGTCCACCTACTTGGTGGGAAAAATATATTTTCATTAAAAGTGATTCTGTCTGAGATAATGCAGAAAGTGAAAAATTAGGTCAGGTGGCGCTTTGACTTTAAAACTAAGGCTAGATTTTGTGTCTGTTGCCAAGACATCTTCATATTTCTTCTGTATACCCTCTTTTCTCTCTACATCAACCACTCACCAAAGTGTGTTTCAGTCACCATGGCAACTGGTCTTGTCTTATCCCCTTATCTTCTCTCTGACTTTCTTTGTGGTTAAGTCAATTTTTGTGAGACTGGAGAGATGCCGACCCAGCAGTTGTCTCTCTCTTTGTGAAAACATCAGCAGATTTGGCCTGCCATTGCCAATGATTGTTTATTCTCTTTGTTGGTGTGGAGAAGATGCAATGACATAAGTAAGAGGAAGTCTTTCTGACAGCTGCCACTTCTAATATGGAGAGGAGCTCCAGTTTGAGAGTCAGGATGACATTGTGTAAGGGGCCCCAGATGAACGATTTTGATGCGCTCACCTCTGTGAAGGGACACCATGGGGCACAGATGACGTTACAGCGACTGATGCCTCTCACTGTGGCCCCATAAAGTCAACTCAAAGGCAAATGCAGCTTATTTTGGAGAGCATGTCATATTCCACTGCATTATCTTTTGTTTTGCAGTATTAGCTGCTAGATTTTGTTGAAGGCTAAACTTCTTTGTTATTGTGTCCTCTGGTTTCATAAGTCATAGCGTTGCTAATGTAAGAACATAAGTATTCCAGCTACATATGACATTCAGTCAAACATGGCAACACTGGCAAGACAGTCTGTTTGAGGAGAGTTGCATTTATTTTGGATTTTTAGTGTTTATTTTCTTTGGTAACTCCAGTTTCTTTTCAAAGCCTGATAGCAAGCAGAGCAGTGTGACAGCTCTGCTCAGAGATGCAGCTCCTCTGCCTCACTTTAAAAGTGGTCAGGCTTTCAGATTCAGTTTATAATATTCTGTTCTCCATGGCTCTAAAGCTGCCTATCTCACTGGTTTTCAAGACAGCATTGCTAACTCAGCAAGCCTTAAACTTTAACAACTCCCTCTCCTAATAGCAAAGATACACGCTAATGCAGCACAGATCTTGCCAAATACTGCTTTTTATGGGCCAGCGGATTATCAGTCAATGGAAAGTTGCAAGGAAAGGATATTTCAGACGAAGGTGCTAACTTCACAGTTTGAGTGATGAAATAGTGCAGCCACTTTACTGTCGGCATATCTCAGAAGTTATGTGCGATGACAGCCTGCGAACTGTGCCAGAGCTCTGACACAAAGTGAGTTTTTTAGTGTCTTTCTATTGTTCATTATGTCCTTATTGTTGAAGTTTTGTGTTTTAGTTCACTTGAAATTTATTGAAAGGATCACCCAGCTTTATTTTCCCACCAGAAAACGCCCCCTAAATGTTTTTTTTTTTAATTTTCTGGGATTTCTTTTGTCCTACAGAGTGGCCCGAGTTTGTGAAGAACTATGCCCCTTGGTGGGCTTCCCACACCTTGGACTGGCTGCGTTACGGGAAAAATGTCCACGTGGTTCACTTTGAGAATCTCAAGAGGGACCTGTTCTCCCAGCTGAAGGGGATGGTCCTGTTTCTGGGTCTGGAGGTTTCTGAGGACCGGCTGCTCTGTGTGGAGGGCCAGAAGGACGGCAACTTCAAGCGGTCAGGACTACGCAAGCTTGAATATGACCCCTATACTCCTGAAATGCGCACTAACATCGATGAGCTGATCAGAACAGTAAACGCTGCCCTGAAGAAAAGGAACCTGCCTGGGGTTCCAGAGGAATATATGCCAAGATGATACATGTGACCGCTTCTGTTTCCCCTTTTTTTTTTTGTTGTTGCCCTTTTTTATTGACTGTTATGTCTCCTGTCTCTGCTCAATTTTTTGTAGAGTTGCATGACTGTATTATTATTATTATTTTAAGACACTTTTGCATTAAGTCACACAGGTTGAAGCTATACAGTATGAAAAAAATGAGTCTTTATTCCCTCTTATTTTCCATTGTTCCCATCTTTTGCCATTTCTTGATCAACAACAATCGCTTCATACCACACATTGTTTTCGGAGAGGCAGTTGTAACAGGAGAGGTCTGTTTTGGACTGTGGCTGGGATTACTAATGAGAAGCACTTCTTTTTCTGCTCTATGCACATGTACTGCAGGCATGTGCACATGCCTTAATGTGAGAAAGGTACAGTACCTGGGATTTAATTCAGAGGCAACTCTGAGTTATGTACTGGGTTATTTTTTGATAGAGGAAAAACACTTGATCCTAAAGATATAATACAACACTGTAATGGGTGATATGTGAGCTTATTTTATGCAGAATATAAATAATGTTTATGAAAAAATAATGAAATGGTCTGCTGCTATTACAAATATAAAGAATTATACTCTTTTATACACGAAACAAGGCAAACTGAGAATATAATGCTAAAAGGTTATGCTCAGCCTTTTGCTAGATAGACAATGCAATATGCAGGCTATAACTTTACCTGATGAAGCATACTGTGTGTTTCTGTGAGTTATTAAACTTACAAATTATATGAGAAATTATCAGCTGATGAAGAGATGAAGAACTCCAAATTTCTCACAGCTCCTTTTACTTAAGGAGATGAATAATCCCTCTTCATGGCACTGCAAGAGGAGAGACTGAAAAAGAGAGGATGATTTATCTCAACAGCATTTGTCTCAGCGTACATGTTGACTGATTTGGTTGTGTATATGTTTTCTTAACACTGGACTAACTGCAGAAATCCAAAAAGCATTTCACTGTGCAACACTTTCCCCAAAGATCACCGAGGAATTAGGAATTATATTCTACTGTTTGTCATAGATTGAAGGTTACCTTTAGTAGTAATGATCATACTAGATTTTGTTTTATGATAGTTACTTAAACTGAATGTGAAAACTATGTTATTTCTGTTTATTGCTTTATTCTAATACAAGCTATTCAAAAGATTGCGCCAGTGGTACTTTTCATCTCCATTGCTAAAAACAAAACAAAACAAAACAAACAAACAAAAAAAAAAAACAGTCTCAGCAGTCCACAAAAGTGTGAAGCATTTCACTCAGATTTTATATAAGGACCACATCATTATGTCATCTTCAGTATGCTATGCCATATGCTCAAACAAGAAAAAAAAAAAGAAACACTGGTGGCTGAGAGCCAGGAAAGACTAAATGACTTCCATATTCTGTATACCATATATGTATATTTTTATAATGTGTGCAAAAACATCAAAAATATTTCTAATGCAAGACGCACATGGGAGAAGTTGTTTCTATTTTTGACACATGCTTTAACCTTCAGTGACTCTTGCTTTCATTGACAAGCTGGCACTTTCTGATTATGGGTGTCACATTTGAATGTATTTTCTATGGAATGAATGTAATGTGATAAGGCCCAATAAATAAGTAAATAAAATGATGTACTATGGTCTACAGTCTTTACAAATTACCATGCAATCTCAAAGAAAGGAAATGTTGCATAACAGCTAGAAGTCGATATAACCAGTAAAAAGATAACAGTAACAACATCAATATGATATTATGTAATATCCTGTTATTAAATGGATCTCAGTGTAGTCTCTCCAGGAAATTTGGTGCTTAGTGATTAAAGCAATAAATGCGAATTCAGCCCGTCCCCATAATATTGTCATTTTGAAACATTACTGCAATTTTTCTGCATGAAATGCCCAGATCAATAGAGTGCTTGTCATTCTGGCCAGTCATCACATTTTTATCCACATAAAATGGTCCAGTTAAACCATAAGTCTGCATATAAAGTCTGTTTTGGTCTCACGCTTCAGCCAACCGGCAGTGGAGCCAAAGGGAGATGGAGAAAGATGATTCAGAGGACAATCAGCTGTAGACTCATGTGAATTTTATTAACCCCTGCAGGTATAAGAAAATAAAGGCATGAATTTTAACAGGGCACTTTTGAAATAAAATTATATGTCTTTCTAATGAAACATTCAAATGGACTGATTTGATTTGCTGGTGCTTACTGTGCCGATGTTGAGATGAAGACATTTTTATGAAGCCTGGTATCCGAGCACAGTGTTTTCCTTTGTTGTATAATTTTGACCAAATGTTTCTTCTGTTCATAATATTAATAAAGAATGAGCTCTTGCTGTTTACTACTATACAGTACAGTCAGAAGTGATTATATGCAATTCTTTCTTAATGGGAGTTAGTGAGGAAAATCCCCTCTTTTGATGTTTCTTCAGTGCCAGTACCATCTTTCCTATTATGCAATTTCAACCAACTCACACACAGTTTTCCTTCAGAAAACAGCAAATTGCATCACAATTTTTGAGAAATCCCACTGTAACATTAAAACATTTTTAGTTACAATGAAGCAAGCAAAAACTATATTTTTGTATTTTTGAAATTTACCTTTTTTTTGAGATCTACCTTCCAGCTGATCTTGCATCCTAACTTAAACCTTCGCCAACTCCATTTGTTTGTTAACCATGACCCCAGAAATAGGTCTGGACAATACCAAGCCAAACAGTAAGAAATTAAGAAAACATACATGACACACACCTACAATCTCAAGTCCCTTTCCTTGTTCCACATGAGTAGACATGACATTTCTGTGTGTCGGTAAATTAGATGGTAAACATGTTTGGGTGCAACGTGCTGCACAGTGCACGTCTAATTACACCCAATGCTGTCAATCACAAGAATGAAATATACAAATGCCACTGCCACTTCATTAATAAAAGTAAGCCCAAGCTTACTCTAAGCCCAAGAGATGCTTTCTTGGAGTAAAGTGTTTAACATGTGGACTGATGGATCAATACAGCCATCCACGTACAGACCACCACAGGGTGAGCTCCAACTGTTGGGCATCCCACCTCTCAGCGTGCCGGAGAAAACCCCCGCTGAAGAAGAGCCTCGGGCTGGTAGCTGAACCTCAGATTTAGAAGAGCAATGCAGATTGTGAAGTGGCTGTGGAACAGTGAACCAGCTCTTCACCTTCTCACAGATAATTAACGGGGCGTGAGAGTTTGCTGTTCCGGTCTACATGTGTTTTGTGGATTTGGAGGCCGTCCCAAGTGGGGGAGTTGAAGTGTCTTGAGGTATTTGTTACAAGTGAGGGTAATAGGGGCTGAGATAGAGCAGCAGATGAGTGCAGCAGTTGTAGGAATGTGTTCACTGTACTGGACAGTAGTAGTGAAGAGGGAGTTTCATTATAAGGTGAAGCTCTCTATTTACCAGTAAGTCTTTGTCCCAGCCCTCACCTGTGGTCACAAGCTTTGGGTAGTGGCCAAAATAATGAGGACTGTGGATATGGTAAAAATAGGATTTCTCCGGTGAGTTGCAGGCTTCACTGTTGGCGATAAAGTGAGAAACAAAGCACTCTGGGAAGATCTCAGAGCACAGAGAACGAGGGGGTCTGAACAGAGGACCCAGAGCACACTGGTGGGATATCCCAGTTGGTGGAAGATACTGGGGAGTTCCTGGGCTGCACTGCTGGCCCTGTTGCTACTGCACCAGGCTAGAAAAAGTATGTGCACACCCAACCTAGTGCTTGTGCACAATAAAAAAGAATCAACTGACAAATGTAGAATATCTGCACAACAGCATGATGCTCCAAAATATTTACTGTGAATACAAAGTTTTGACTTAAGCTGACCTCAATTCTTGGTCGAAATGTAGTCATAAAAAAACATTTTGTAGCAGCAAGTGGTTGTTCAGATATTCTACATTTACCTGTTGTTGCTGCAAAAATGAAGGATAAGCAGACAGAAAATGGATGGATGGATGGAAGGATGGAGAAAGTAAGACTACACAGACTATATGCTGAGCAATACAGTAAATATTAAGACTAGCTATATTTTTTTTACACCTCCAGGGAAAAAATAATCTTGAACATTGTGTTGCACATTACATGATATTTACATGATGTGTCATTTTGTAGTGAAATTTTTAACCAGTTGGCCCACCATAATGTTTAACCAACATGCAAATTAATCAAAACTGATGCACAACAGTCTTAGATAATATTCTGTCTAAGTCTTTATCATTGCAAGTATTGATAAATATTGATTAAACACTCGACTATGCTCAAACTCCCTAATGAAAAATGACAAATGAGCTTGTATGTTCTTCCTTTAAAAGGGTCACAGTAGTCCATTGATCACTGGTGAGTGGCTCCCCAAACTGGGAGCATGATTCTTTGTTATAATCTAATCTCACTGCTAATGGGAAAGCATGACACAGACTAATACTCATAATAATCATAATTGCTGTGTTTATGATATTTGTACCTCAGTTGATAATATTACTCTTTGCAATTCATCTTGGATTTTTCACCAGATATTAAAACCCTGAAGCTGCACAGTTTATTGAGTGGAATGCACAACATCAAGGACATGATGTTCGCTTTCAAAAATGCTGCACTGTGCTGTTAGAGAGAGGCACTCACCTCACACAAGAAACCCTGTCCAAAACAGATTAAGGTTTGCAGTGCAGTGAAGGATGCCAGCTATCTCTCTACTTCTCTAATTCATTTAGTGGTTCATTTCCAATCCTCATTCTACAGGCAACAGATGTCTTGTGTGTGAGTCACACATGGTACATGTAACCATAAAATCCAACCCCTACACATCACAAGTCACACAGATACAAAATTTAATTGCTGCAAAAACAAAACTGATAATTGAAATGTACATGTGGAAAACTACAGAGTTACATCAGCTTATACAGCAATATACAGCTTCAGTTTTTGCATTACGGGGAAATACCAATGTTCATCAATTCTTGGCTCGTTTCCTTCTTGTGGTTGTCATCTTCCTCAAGTTAATTCCTATTGCACGGTCCTGTGCTTAAAATTTTGGTTCAGGTCTACTGAGAACATAAAAATGGAAATGATTTGATTGAAAATGAAATGATTTTTACCCACATCTCGAAAAACCCTCATTCACTCAGTTGTTACATGTTGCAACACAAATAAAAACTTTACAATGATCAGTTCCGCTGAAAAGTTCCTATACTCTGTGTTAATTCAGATGCTACGAGTACTCTTATCAGTTAACTTATGCAGAATTCACTGACACATCTATGAGTCACTGCCTGAAAAGCTCGTTTGCTGAGGACAGCAGATATTGCTAAACATACAATAATGCCACAATGACAGAAATAATAGGCAAGACTAAAAATAATGACTCCTCTTTTACTTCAGGAAAATGAATAAGGAAATGTAACTTGGTCAGACTATACAGACTACATGCATTCTTTAATTGAATATTTCCTTCAATGTATTTTTTTAACAACACAAAAACTTTACACATGTGAAAACGATGCTTTGGTTTGGTTAGAGGGGTTAGACCACTGAGACTGTACAAAACTTTTGAAGACTGGATTAGACAATGAGTTAAGTACACTTTACATGCTAAATTAAACATGCCGATTTCAGCAATGCATTGAAATATACAATTCTCTGAATGCATTACCTGTTTGCAAACCCACATTGGCAGCACTGTCAGCAACTTCTGCTGGCAACAATGTCTCTTATCCTGCTGCCAGTGGGAGAGCATCACACACAGAGTAATGCTTACTGCTACAGTCAATCTATACACTTTATAAAATGATGCATAGTTGTGTTTTGGCACATTAAAAAGAGATATTTCATATACATTTTTACTAAAATGGATCTTTGTGCAATTTGGGTGAGTAATAGTGTTAATTTATTGTATATATAAGAAGCAACATGTTATCACTTTGATGGCATAAGAGCGCACTGAATTGAGTATTTTCAGAGGAGAGTTTGAAACCTCTAGATGTGTGTAGATGCTCTGCCATCCATGGAGCTGGACCTGGACAGGTATCGGCTCGTCGTGCGGCCCTCCTCCCCCATAGCGTTTTCCATCTTCGAAAGCACCGAGCTCTTGAACTTCCGCTTGAAGTCGTTGCCCATGAAGACATAGAGCACTGGATTGAGGAAACTGTTCGCTGTGGCCACAGATGTGCCTACTTTGAGTCCAATCGTTATGATGTCAAGGTTGTAGAGATGGTGGTTCAGCTCAAGCAGGACAAAGACATGGTAGGGCAGCCAGCAGAAGAAGAACGTGGCGATGAGGGCAGTCATGACTTTGAAAGGCTTGGAGGATTTGGCCATCCTGTTGCTTCGCAGTCTCAGGATGATGATAGAGTAGCAGATGATGATGATGGAGAATGGGATGACAAAGCCTCCTAAGAAGCGGCTTGCGGCGATTGTCTTGTGGCTGTATTGGTCTGATGTATAATTGTTGAAGCAAATGGTCTTCCCTAGATGGCTTAGAATGTCCCGAAAAACCACAGAGGGCATGCTCAGCGTGATGGAGACCAGCCAGGCCAAGACGACGGCCACAGTGGCCTTCTTGATCGTGCGGTGGTTCTGCGTCCAAACTGGACACATGACCGACACGCAGCGGTCCACGCTGATGATGACCAGGAGGAAGATGCTGCTGAACATGTTGAGGAACATCACAAAGGAGGTGAACTTGCACATGAACAGCCCAAAGATCCAGTCGTCCATTGCCATGTGGGTGATGCTAAACGGCAGGCAGGCACAGAATATGAAGTCAGAGATGGCGAGGCTCAGGTACCAGGTGGTGTTGACCGTCCTTTTCATCTTGAAGCCGGAAATCCAGATGACAAGGCCGTTCCCACAGAAGCCCAGCACGAAAATGATCGCGTTGACAACCAGCAAAGAGATGCATGAAACTTCCCTGAAACACGTTGGGCTGTGTTTAAAAACCTCCTCAGGTGGAGAGGGGGATTCTGCATCATAGGTGTAGCTGTAGTTGTAGTAGTAGTCTGCATCAATCAAAAATTCACCCATTGTGACTTGAGGAGCAAGATTGACTTTAAAATGCCTGTAGAGGAAAAAAAATAAGGTTTTAAATGGCAAACCATTCAGTCTGTATAGCATCTACCCAGAATTTATCTAATTCTCCCATGTAGATCATTAAAGTTTACTGTTACATAACCAAACTTAATTACTGTACCGTATTGAATTAAATATAAACATACCTATAGTTAGACCATTCACTGCTGCTGACGTGTTGCTGTCCAGCGCTGAATGTCAGCAAAGCTCTGGTGTTTCTCAAGGTCTTAGAGGCAACACTACATAACCCATCTGCACAGCTATCAGCTGACTGAGCGCTTTCTCAACATTTCCATCCTCCAAACACTTTCACTACTGCATTTTGTTCACCAACCTTTTGGGGACTTCAAGGCATTTCTTACTGTTTTGTAGATGTCGTGTAAACAATTCTGATCATTGCATGCTTTGCCCTTGTTGCACGAACATTTATGGTGGCTTACAGTGGAGTGATTAGAAATAATCCACACCACTAATATCTAAATATGTTAAATTTCAACGAAACGTGTTAAAGCAAAATCAAGCTCTTAGAAATTGTAAAAAGGATATACAGTTAAGCATATTTCCAAAGGATTCTTACCTACAAGAATGTCATGGCAAACAGTCCATCATTTATTTTTGTCGGTTTCAAGTAAGAAATTAAATTCTGTATGAAAATTAAATTATGTATGTATTCCTATTACAGTATTTTAAGACATATCTTATCATATCATATATTTTTACATTGCATGGTCGGTAAAATATGTTCTTCTGGTCTATGAGACACAGACATTTCCTCTTGATCAGCCATAGACGCCCCCTCTCTCTGATAATAGACATCTCTGGGAATTGAACTTCCCATGTCCCTGCCAGATGTGTCTGATTGGCCAGATGTAACTGTTCAAGGCAGAAGGGTAAGGCATATGAGACCACGCTGCTGTTGTTTCTACACTGTGATCTGGAGAGCCATGGGTGAATATGGGTGATAGTGCGCAGACGATAAAAATAGATTAAAAATGGTTGTAACACGTAAAAGCAACAGCCGTTGTAAAAATAAACTAAAGAACACCACTCCCATTAGTCTGACATAGCCTGCCAGGAACAGAGATGAACCATACTGCAGGATACATATTTAGGAACACTGGTTCTGAGAGACACACCCATACAAGTTTAAAAAGGTCTTTATGAACATGCATAGCATTTGGAAATGGACAAGTATACTGAGCACTCATAGCGCTTTGCAATGTTTGCCTCACATTCACCCATTCACACACACTGACGTCAGAGGCTACCATGTAAGGTCATTAGGAGCAGTTAAGGTTTCATTGTCTTGTTGATCAACACTTCAACACGCTCTCTGGAGGAGCTGGGGATCAAACCAGGAACCATCTGATGACAAGTTGACCACTCCACCTTCCAAGCCACGCTGCCCACAGTGGATTTCCTGTTTCCATTTGAATTACCCAGTTTCGAGAAGTAGTTCCATGCGCTGACCATATTTTGAGGGCAAAATTTGGTAAGATTTGGGCAATTCACAAGATAAGGTGGGTGATGGACAAACCAAGACATCATGTCCACTGACTGAATTTCCTCTTAAACTGCTGCTCACAAGTGTCAGTGGTGGCAGAAAAATCAGCACGCACACGGATCTAATCTTGGTCCCAAAATAATAGATTATGAATATAGGTGGAGATTGTTTTTCAGAGTAAAATACCAGTGGTGTTAATGAGGCATCCATCTTATCCTTTTCCTTGAAACAGAAAAATGTATAATTTGTATCTTTAGTTTGACTCAGAGTAAATCTAAAGGTCATCCCTGCCTTAACTTTGTTTTAGAACCAAATAAAATAGGATTTAAATACTCCAATGAGGAAAGGTGCAGCTTATTTGCAAAATTTGACTGAGGCTGAGAGAGAACAGCTTTAAGAGATGTCAAAATCATGGGAAACACTGGAACGCATTAAATGTTTTTAAGAAGCTATCCATAAATCATCATCTTGAAACAAAATTTCAAGCGTTTGCCTCCTCAATAACAACAAGGCATCAGGCCTCCTCTGCACCCTCTTTGTGTGATATTGTGATTATAAAACTGGCTCCTGGCTCTGATATTTACCCCCAGAGAATCATTAGCATTCTTCCTCAGACCTGCTACATTATACATGCACAATAACTACCCAATTTATGCACTGTTTCATACTGACAACTAGTGTACGTTAATGTGAGCATGTAGCGATTTGAAATACTGTTTAGGTGAAATGTTTATGCTGTGGTAGACATTCTCCACTTTCCATTTTATTGAAGCTTTAAGGAAGCAAAAAAATCTCTCATAAAAGATTGTCTGTGATAAGTGTGTATGTGTGTGTGTGTGTGTGTGTGTGTGTGAATAAACAATAAGTTCCAGGCATATCATGTCATTTATCTTCTGTCTTTCCTAACCGTATAATATTGCATTCCATATAATATTTTTTTTATTTTCTATTTTTTTTCCTAGCACCAGCTTGCCTCACCCTCTGTGAAACACTCATATCTGATAATAAGATTGTATTTCCCTTACATACTCAGTTTAAGCAGTTAAACTGAGAAATGGTGTTTGCAGTAAAATAAATTTAAACAGAATTAGAAATGTACTTTTCTAGTTTAAAATACTAATTATGCACTGTGAAGCACCAGAGGGGTTTGTTAAATTTTTCATTGTCAGATCATTACTGTGTCGATCAGAAACATGCTTACCATGCTGTCTGAAGATGGATAAAATCTCTTAATAATGGTTTGAGGTCTTCATCAAGAATCCAATCAGTATTTATGCAGTTAAAGAATCAACCCATGTTCACTCAGTGTTTGGACGTAAAATGTGGTTTAGCTCACATGAGACCTGGCCACAAACCAGAGACCTGTCAGCAGGCCATGAAACTGGAGATTAAACGTAACACCATACAGCATACTTTATAATAACAAACATCTCCAAATTTCATGCTGCATTTTATTCCAAATGAAATAAAAAAAAAATCTGTCTCCTTTCTGAAACATAAAACCTAACATAAATTCAGAGACTACAACTGGCCAGTTACGTTCTCAGAAGTTTTGGAGCAATTTTATAAGCCCAACAAAATGCGTAAAAAAGGAAGTAAATACTTTTTTAAGTACATGAAGATAAGAGTTGACCGCAGCTCAGTTTCAGATCTCATTGTTTTGATAACAAGTATCCCAATATATCTTGATTTTCTGTTGATTATGATGAACTAGATGCAACTCTTTGGTAAACTATGAAATGTTAAATTGCATGCTGCATGCCTACCTGGCCCACTTAGATGCATTTCAGCAAAGTGACTTTTGCCTGGGAGGACACGGAGGCAGATTAGATTTCCTAATGAAGGCCCAGGCTATAAATAATCAAGCGTAACACACAAAATAGCCACGTAGTCTTACCCTGAGAAATGTCTGGGGAGCGTTTGAGGAACCTTGGTTGTTTTATATCTGAGAAGATGCTTGACATTGAAATGTACATGTAACTAACGTTACCTCTGAGAACCTAACTGCCCAGTTGTAGTCTCTGAATTTATGTTAGGTTTTATGTTTCAGAAAGGAGAATGAACTGGATGTTTGATGAGGTGTTTGGAGCAATCAGTATTACTACTAACTTCGCAGTCATTGTTGACCCATCATCTGTTAGAGTGCATACAGAGAATCCTGACAGCTGAATTGATACAGTGAATGCATCACACTGACACCCTTGGGATCAGCAGGGTGTCATGCCGTCTTTCAGCAGAGGACCTGGGTCCAACATCCATCCGGCTGTCCTTGAACAAGACTCCAAATCCCGACCAGCTGTTCTGCGCTCTGCTCCCCTGATGGTGAACGGAAGGTGAACAGAGAAATTCCATACAGAGATAAATCAGGTATCACATTATCGTATAATTTTATTATCAGTGTTATTCCTGCAGGGGTTTACAATAAATCCAAGGTAGAGAGAAGCACAGGACAGAGTAATAATAAACCTATTACAATTCAGAGTCACAAGGAACATCAAGACCCAATAACTGCAAGATTTTTCGTGCATGAGATATATAGAAAAAGAAATGAGGTTCACACAGAAATCGTATTTATTTTCTATTTCTTTTTCCTCGAGATCAGAGGGGAGCAACATTTCTACCAGGATCCACAACAGACAAATGATATGTACCAATGTGTGAAGGTGTTGTTTGTTTGTTTTTGTTTAATAGAATCCAATCTCCGAGCCAATATCCTAAGAAAATCAAACAACATATAGAAAACCATAGAAAGCTCAATTTATCTAAGCATCAATTTATTTTCCAACTTCAAACTCTCGTACAATGAATCCTTTCTGCAGTTTCAGTCTTTTCATTTTATTTATTTGTTTATTTTTTCTCCACATTTTCATTTGGCAAACAGACATCAGGGCCTTGCTCAAGGACACTTTGTCAGGATACAGAGCTGATGCAGGATGAAACCTGCATAATCCAATCCTAACTTCTATGAACTCAAATGTATTTCTCCTTCAGTGACTCTCCCTGGTTCTCTTGCATTGGTCATCAAAGGACTTTGATTTTGTTGTCAATCATTTAAGGAGTACGAGCCAGAAACCTCGCCGTTTGGTAAAATGATTGTTGAGTCATTGTTACTGATCAGACTCACTTAGATGGAACATTTTGTTGGAGAGTATGAGAAAGTAAAAATCTACTTATTTCACCTTTAGCGGCAAGTGTTCAAATCAATGACCTTTGTACTAGAAAATGTCTGAAAGCACAGATTAAGCCGCATGACTGTTTATCAGCCTGGAACAGATCTACAGGTTCACACAATAAACCACCGCTTCGTCCTCAGTTCCTCCTCTTTTATTGTTCCTCAGGTACATGATGGTGATATATTTTACCATGGAGCCAAATAAAACACCTTTTCCTAAAAGGTTGCAGGAAAAGGTCATCCGGTTCTGTCTGAATCTGAAAGCTGGCTCATTCAAAGCTGGTCCATTAGGTGTTTTGCATACTTCCTTACCAAATAGGTCCTCCTTGATTGTAAAATTAAAAGGATAAATCTTGGCTTAAAACATTTACAGGAAAGGAAACTGATAATTTCTGCAGAAAATGCTCAGTGCCGCTGGGACAAGATACAAATTACCCCTAAGACAAAAGTCAAAGAATAAACCAGAACATTTCAGTCTTAATATCGAGTCACCAAACAATGTATATAATGCATAGATAGCAATCCTCCTCTATGATCTGATTATCTGCTGCACTGAGTTTGTCTTTGCACTTGGACATTAAACTGACAGCAGATACAAGCATGAAGGCCCACTGATTACAGCAGGATGTGACCTCATTCGTGAATCCTTCCAGCCTCAACTATCTCTCCATACCAATCAGCCACTCTCTGCGCTCCTTCTCCGGCTTTCAAACCTTGCAATAAGCTGTCGACTGGATGGCAACGTTCACGATTATCCTTTCAGTCAGCGCTTGTCTTTCTCCCCCAGAGTGACCTGCCCTCATCATGGTGTCGGGTTCCTCTCCTGTCAGACACTGCGCCATTTGAATTGTATTTTAAAGTAACTTGAGCATTATCACGACATTAGCGTCTTCTGCATGAGAGCCATTATATAGATTAGAGCATGGCAGAGATGCATCAGTCCGCAGCATAAATCTGTTTACCTAAAATCCAGCTCAACAATGCAGATTAAAATGAGAGGATATTTGAATTGCAGCGTGGATGGAAATGGATGGTAATCATGTGTAGGACTGATCTATGGCCCAAAGCAATAGCATTAATCCCCTGTTAACTTCATATTCCTTAACTTTGCCTCCCCTATTATTAGAGCAAGAAGCTTATGATTGTGCAGCTACTTTTTGTGTAATTTTATTAGAACAGCAACATAGATATTACCATAAAATAACATTTATGGTATGCACAGAGAGTTTAAATCTCTCTGTCACAGAGGTCAAACATAATACTTACATCACATACATGCACCAGCTTCTCACTGTCTCTATGCTTATAGTATACACAAGACTAGTACAAACCCCCTTGCATCATGTGGGACATCTCTACAGCAATACTGAACGCAGACATAGGTTAAAGTCTTTGTAAACAACATCTGTGTTGCCAGGTGGGTGGGAGTTGAGACGATCACAGGAAAAGTATTTGGAAAGCCGATTTAGTAGATTTATTTTGTTATTGAGAGTGTAGTTGACAATATCTGATTGTCCTGGTGTGTTAGACTCTTCAACACACATCTGTCAAACCAAGCAGGGCAAAACAAATGTCACAGTGTATTTGCATACATTATTTGACCCATATCTGACCAACTGTCCCAATGGCTAATTAGAGCCTGTGATTAACATAGCTGTGGGTAAAGCTGGCAAGTCAATCACGGGAGTCCATTTCCCCTGTGACCCCTGAATTATTGATTGCTTCTGAATGTGACATGAGCATCACAGACAATAGTCCTCCACGGGTCGGGTCCTGGAGCTGTGATGCTCATTGGCAAATCCCCAAAAAAACAGGGGACCTTCACAGCCTTGGCTACTCTGATTAGCGTTGGCTGGCCGCGGGGGAGCGAGGCATTGCCAATGGGATTATTTTGGAGGAGTGGAGTGGCTCGGCCTCGCTGCGGATGTGAGCGAGTGACTTGCAAGCACATTACAAGCAGTGGGCGACAGCGATGAAATGTAAAGCACAGCACCGGAGGGTCAAAAGTAAGGCTGCCACTATTTGATTACCATAACCATGTAGAGGCAATGTGTTCACCTGTCACATTTAGAACTTAAAGATACACTGAATATGTAAAATATTAGGGGATGTATATCAATGAGGTGAAAGCAATGAATTTTAAGCTTTAAAACAGTTGAGATGTGGACTGTGCAACTGAATATCATAAGTATTTTGTACATTTGATGCATGTGGATATTTGCTTCACAGGTTTAGTCTGGACTCTGCTGCTCTGCATGTATGTATTGCTTTCACTGGAGAGAGAGAGAGAGAGAGAGAGAGAGAGAGAGAGAGAGAGAGGGTAACACTTGCACATGCACACACACGCAAATTAGAGCTGGCTGTTTGCCGACAGTCATACACACAGATGGGCCAACATGGCTCCGTGTTTAATCTTTACATTAACAGGCTTTATCCATCCAGACCACAGAGGGAGGACAGGAGATCGGAGATGCATCTGCCTCCTGAGCCATTATCTTCTCACTTCCTTTCATTATGACCCTTTTTCCACCTCACAGAAAGATATGAAGTCCCTGCACGCACATATGGCCGCAGCATCATCCAGTGCATGTAGAGTTTCAGGCGGAAGAGCCTTTTCAAGACAGACGTTGACTTTTCACACGACGCCTTCACAGTCAGCTCTGCCGATATGCAAAGCTCCACATGTTACTGTAAACTGAGAGGAGGTTTCATGGTAAATCAGTTTCCCTGTAAAGCGAGACTCACTGCTTTGTCACTGCGACGAAGTGATAAGTTATGATGGAACTAAAAGTCGTGCCCGAGAAGCAGCAGCAGAGGCAAACTGCCACAGTGCATGAGAGGATGAATCCAAGTCAAATGTGAGCGGAGGTGCCACAGTCGTAGCTGAGGAGGAGCCGGTCCAGAGAGGAGAGTTTGGAAAAGTCAAGAGCTTGAAAGGCAAGAACAGAGAAGTGGCAGTCTGCTCCAGTGGCCTGAAGTCTTTGACCTCTTTGCTCTTAAAGGGAAACACCAAAAAATACTACCAAAGCATTTTCTAACATTACATTCTGTGCTGGAATAATAACATTACAACACAATATAATTTAGCAATAAAGAAACATGAAATTAAATGAAATTAATTCAATTGAAAATGACTTGAATTGAACCTCAATTAGATTTTGCACGAGTTCACAGTGTCAGCTTTGTATTCACTGATATGGGAGCAGCTCTATGACTTGGCAGATCAGAGTCAGGTGACAGTTATATTTGTAATTGTCAGCTAGATTATCATTATGCCAAAAACATGTTAGGTGTTCCCATTCAGTGAACGGTATTGCACAAGTTTCTTTCCAGCTGTGGATTGACTGCTTCATTCAACCGACTGACATCTTACAAACATTGCTTGAATAAGTCACTGATTGAGAAGTTTTGTACCAGAAATTTTGATGTGGGTATTTATTATCCGCACACACCTGCATACTTTGCACAGCCACCAAAGAAATATATTAAAACCAGATGAACATAGAATATCTTGTTTTGTATTTTAATGGATACACTATAGTGAGTACAGGTCCTATAAACAGTGATTCCATTTCAAATTTGTTGAGAAAGCATCTTTATTGTGTTACAGAGGGAAACATTATATCGCAGGGTTTCTGAAGTTATGTCTTTTGTCATTTTGATAAATCTCTACTCACAAAAGGTCACAATGAAAGCATAACTTCTTTGTCAGAAAAAGAAAACTTCAGGATTAGTTTTATCTTTTCTCGCTCTCACGCAGGATTCAAATCATCAGAGGAGGCTGAAATGAGTTTACATGTCTTGGCATCTCACTCACTGCAGAGTGATGTACTTTAAAACTGCTGCTGAAAGCTGTTTGTGCCATAATAGCAGCCTTACTCTTATCTTGTCAAGTACACCAGGAGGCATTTTCTGCTGCAGATGTAAATACGGTTCATTCAAAAGACCAAGTGATAAACTAGAGATATTTCCCTCTCTTTAATCAAATGCAGCACAAACACTTTACCGTTATCAGTATCTCTGCAGATAAAAGAAAAATACCTAAACTTTCTCACATATCAAAATATACATTCTACACTGAAGCTTTGCTTAGGAAACTAGCTTTAGGATTAAAGAAATTAAACCAATAAGATACAAACGGAAATGTCATAAATCATACAGCTATGATAATCCAATATGACCCTGGATCTGCGGTTTTATGTGATCATCTGTGCGGCTTTACCGTCCAAATCCTGTTAGAGTGATCAGAAATATTCTATGGCAGAGAAGAAGTCAATTAGCAACACTAATCCTCAAAGTGACCCAGACTCACGAGGGGATTTCTGTATGTAATCAGAATGTCATATGATTAGGTTGTCCCTGTGAGTTTGTATACCAGTTAGATGATGATAATAAAATCGGTCCAAAGTTATTTCTAGCACACAATAACTGCTGAATATTTGAAATGCTTATATGCTTAAAATAAGGAGCTAGAAAAAGTTCTGGTGAGTGTCACAGAAACTTTTGTCGTGTTTCGAGTTACACAATAAAGTCAGGCAGCTGGGTCGAGACCACTGTGCCTTGAAGCGAACAGAACTGAGGAAGCAGATAATGATGCTGCAGCCTCCATATTCTGAGGTTCTGACATGCAGGCCTTGCAGATGTGAAGCTGCAGGGAATGGAGGGCACTGCTGGCTATTTGTTCTTGCATTACATATTGGAGTCAGTCTCCAGATGGGTGCCTCCAGTAGTCCAAAGATAATTAATCAGATGTCCCTGGCATTAAATGCAACAACTCGGGCCACAACTGAGACTTGCCAGCAACTCACGCAGATCATTCCCTGACAAAAAAGTCACATAGCTCACATGTGTCGATTGGACTCATGCTGGTTTTCATATGTTATTTGACGTTTGATTTGATGTGTGCAGCTTCATGTTGCCAAGTTTTGTGTTCTCCATGTGCACCAGTTTTATGTGCAATTTGAGCCAATTAAATATTAAACTTCTGTAATGGTTTCCCATCTCTAATTTTTGATTTGCCAATGTAATGGTCACATGGGAAACAGGAAGTTTCACATGTTCAGATAAATGCACAAAATGCACATTTTCATGAAAAAAAACCTAACTAGTTGATGCGGGACATTTTCATAGTTTACAAAAAACAAAAAACAAAATGGTGACCAAACTGAGCATTGATTTGTGACTTTTAATAGTGCATTGTTTGATTCATAAATTATGGCTGACAATCGGCATAATGGCAGGCCTCAAACAATCCTCCTTTAATGTATAACACAAGCTAACAGCCGTTTGAGTCAACTCAAGGACTTCACTATAATAAGGTCCATCTGCAAAGCTTTTCAGGATCAGAGCTGTGGCCATGAAGTAAGTGCCACTCAAACAGTGTGAATAAAATTCCCCCCTGCCACAAAATCATATTGGTCCAGCATTCACAAAAGCTCATAAACAAGTTACAACTAATGACAAGTAAACAATTTCCGGGGAGCAAATATGTTCCCACAGAAACTGAACAAAGTCACCAGCCAGCCAGCTCATATCCCCTCTCAGTGGGTGAAGAAAATAATGAGCCGCCCACGGTTGCTGAGTCATCTTTGTGTGCTGTAAGATGTGCCTGTTAGTGCTGGAATTGGTTCGTTTGACAGAGCCAGTGGCTCGTCCACCCACTCCCATGAATGGCATAGGGCAATGTGGAAATGAAATAATAAGTCGAACAGCAAGAAGCGCCGGAGGGAGGTCCCTGGTAATGGCTGCCCTGATAACTGGGAGCTATTTCTGTCTCCTGTCTTCTCACCAGATCATTTGTTCACCTGTTGGCCCTGCTGAGTCCCTCAAACATGTGACCTGCCCGGGGGAACGGGCAGACCGCATGAGAGTGTGCCTGAGGGAGATCATCTCTGTGTTGATGTTATTGACACGGGCTTTAATCCGCTACAGCTGACAGACAAACAAGCTTGACATTGATGTGCACGAGACCGCCATAACAATCATAAAAACAAATATCTGTGCCTTTCTGTTATGCTGACTTTCCATGAGACGTGGGTTCCAAAACAAATGTTGTCTCTCTTTCACAGGCACAGGAACACAGACACAGACACAGACACACACACACACACAGTCTCCTTTTTGTTCAGTCATTCATAAAGGGTGCGTCTACATGAAACACCTCCCCTCAGGGTGCTGTGTCAATGAGTAAAAGTGGAAGGACAGATAAGAGCACATAGTGAATTAATAGTGTTCACTCTCTCCCGACCATGGGCAGGAAGTCATGTGGAAAAATTGTCTCTCCCTTCTGCCTAATCGTTTCCATAGTTCAGAAAGGGCAGCATAGTAACAAGTGATTCTCCACTATACCTCCATCCCAGCTGGTGCATGTGTGGCTTAACCTTGTGGTAAAATTAATTATCCATGATGCCGGTTTCTGCACTGTGGTCTTTTTTTGAACCGGCCCCCAAAGCATGTGTGTGTGTGTGTGTGGCAGCTGAGCCAATCCCCAGAAAGAGGCGGCGGCGGCCTGTGGGGTCTCAGAGAAAACTGTCAGAGTGACCCGATGAGATAATAGTCATGTGGTGTATCTGAACATTTTTGCATGAAGACAACACAATGTTCCCATTCATGTGCATTTCCATGAAAACTGAAAGTGATTTAGCTTGTGGAATGACGTGGACCAGCACTTGACATTTTACAGGGGTTATTTTCTAGTTGAGGAAAAGGTTTCGAATAACAGTAAAGCGGATCTATTATTTCATTTTCTCATCTTTCCTCTGTAGGAGACCGGTCAGTGCTGTCTCTACCTTAGAGTACAATGTAAAAAAAAGTATTCAATCACTACAGAGGGCATGCTAGAATAGGTCTACGTCACTCTGCATATCAGGGCAGACTCTGTTTACGTTCGTAACGGGACTTGACAACTGTTAGCTTATGTGCAGTGATATAACTGATAATACGGGAGTGAGTCCTGTTGCTCATCCATACATGCAAGTGCTCTCAATCTGCTAAATTCGGTGCAGACACTGTCGAACCACAAGATGCCGATCTGCACAGAGTCTTTGTTTTGGAGGGTCTAAATAGAAAATTGAAGTATTTTGTGAACCATGGACTTAAAGCTACAGTTGTGGAGGGTTGATTTCAATGAGGACGGTTTAGAGTCAGCTGACCATAATGTGTAATAAACTTATTTGATGTTTGAATCTACATGGTTCTCATATAAATGGTCCTTATTTTTGTGATTTCAATTATTGCTGCTTTACGTCCTTTTTTTTTAAGCTCTGTTATTTGTTGTATAAATATTCTACAAAGCCAAGAGAAGAAACTGGAGTCCCACTACCACAGTGTTACAGACAGCTGCCTTTTCAAAATGTCAGCCGCTGGGGAGAAAAGCGGAGGGCCCATACTTACTTAAATCATCAGTGTGACAGCTGGGGTGGCAGCCACAGGTGTGCTGCATCCCTGACTGACTCTGAGCTCTTCAAACAGAGAAAAGAGACGGGAGTATCAGCGCACACCGGGTCTCTCAGGTAGGAGTGAGCGCTGGACCAAGGAGAGCAGGTCTCAGACTGTTCTGTGCGTGTGTGTGTGTGTGTGTGTGTGAGTGTGTGTTGCAGGAAATGTTTCCGGGTGTAACAGTAGATTGCAGTGGAGCACGGTTATTTTGTTGTGAACTGATCTCTCTGCACTGAGATTAGATGGAAGAACTCTTGGCCCGAGTGAGGAAGGATCGTCTTAGGCCTCCTCCACAGAAGATGCCCTGATTGGGATTGAATTTCTGTTGTAGTTACTTCTTCTTCCTTTCCACTCAATAAAAAATACCTTCTGTCTGAACCCAAAACCCAACCCGGACTCACCTGATTTCACTTTTGAAGAACAGGTGTCAGTTAAAAAAATTGGATATTGCATTTTGAAGCAAACCCCTTCCATTTCAATTAGCATTTTTGAATGTTGACAGTCAGGGAGGCCCCTTCCTCCTCCCAGTGCAGCTCCCCTTCACTCTGTCATCCATTTTACTGCCCACTCATCCCTGCCTTCTGAGCCATCCATACTCAGAGAGTGGAAAGAGAGTCACCATCCCTCTCCCTCTGACTGCCTAACGAGATCCTCTATCTCTGACACCCAGCTCTGTCACGCAGAACAAAGCCTCTACTCAGACAGAAAGGCAGGCAGACTGGCGGCTCCAAAGATGGTCCACAGAGGCTGGAGAGAGAGAGAGAGAGAGTGAGAGAGAGAGACAGAGAGAAAGAGAGTGAGAGAGAGAGAGAGAGTCAGAGACCGAGGCATCTGTGCCAGAGAGATTTATTTTCTGGCCTGACAGGTCTCTTTTTCTCTCCAGGTGGGCAGATGGATTTTCTAGCCCTTGAAGCCGAGTCCCTGCAAGTAACCAGAAGACAGGTTGGTATTTTAATAGTCTTGACGGTCACTCTGTATTCGTGAGGCCTCCTCTGTGGGGGCCCTCTGTGTGCTGCTTCGCGCTTCAAGTTAACATGTCACCTCATCGAAAGACTGCGCCGTCGTACGAAGCAGTCTGTTCTGTGACAAAATCTCCGGGGTGTTTCATGGAAGCAAAGGTTTGTCACACTTCTGAAATGAGTAATCTATGCTCTCTGCACAGGCTTGTAATCCCTGTGCCGTGCATGAGTGCCGTTCACTGATACAAGAGATAAAAGTAGAGAAGTGTGGTGCCATTAACAGGCACCGAACTTCTTTTTATGAGACTGTTCCATTCTGGTAATAATCCCAAAGTGACATGAGGCATTTAATTGCATCAACACAGCAGAACTGGAATTAGTATTCTCCACTGATTTAATCTCAGTACCCAAACAGTTTTATCTACGTCCACAGCTGAGAGGTTTCAGCTCACATGAGCATATGCCAGATGGGCATAGAATTAGTCCACAATATGACCCAAGGGTCATTAATTTCATACCATCATTTCTCCTTCATCAGTTGCTCATTCTACCATATTTGCAAAGACTTTTCAATTAAAGCTTATTTTTGAAATGGATTGTTGTGTATCGTAATGTAGAGAGGAGATGATGATGTCACTGTGGTATTTAACATCCAATTATCATTATTTCACAGAAAATAGATGGTCATTGTTCATAATGCACGGTGAGAGCTGAATTGCTACAAAAACTGTAAGTTAAAGGTGCATTGTGAAAACTGAGGGTTGATTCAGGTAAGGAACGTTTAGTGAAATTATTTATGATGTATTTCCTTTAATGTGACAAGGGAATCAGCCTTGAAAACATAATAAACATAAACATAGTGCATCAGCGCCCGCAAGTGAAGGCTCACCAACTGGGAGAGACGAGCGCCTTGTAGGATAGCACGTCTGTGACATTATGTGGTTCACAAAGCTGGTATTTATGACAGGGCAGCCAATTGGAAATCATTTGCATCCAAGGTGAGCAGTGGAATGGAAAGTAATGTGGTTGTTTGAGTCACTTTTCAGTGCTTTTCCAATGTCCAGACAGATTTTCTTATAATAATAAGTGTATATAATACAATTTCAAAAAAGTATTCTTCAAAAATTCTTCAAACTGTCAGCTTTTAAGGAACTGTTGACTCTAGCTTATGGTTTAAGCTGGACCACTATGCATTTTTGAGTGTTTCCCGTGGGTTTTGAAAAGATTTAATAAGTTTGATGGTTGTAGTTTGTCTCAACCTATAGAAAACCAAGCAACCCTTCAAATGACATTAAAACAGGAAAATCACCAAAATTGGACTTCTGAGGTTTTCACATGACAACGATGATATGTATCTAGATAAGAAAATGTAGATAAGCAAAACCCTCTGCAGATCTTCAAACGGATCTGCAGAGGGTTTTGCTTATCTTTTATAAGTTGTAACATCATATAGTATTTGCTCATATTCTCATTTTCTTCTCAGTTGTTATACATTGCACATATATTGATAGACATCATTATTTTTGACATACAGTATGTAAAAATATTTAATGACCTACAGTTTAGTAGTGCAGTTTGGACTTTAACTTATGAATTGGATTGAATTGGTCTTCGGGATGTGGGCTGTGCACATACATTATGGTTGTCTGATTACTCTCCATAAGAAAATACAAGGCTGCGAAGGTTTCTTCCTCCCACTCACTGCAACCAGCAATCGGCCATGTTTCATGCATTATGGAGTGAAAGCTCTTTCCAAGCCAACCAGTAATAATAAATGTCTCCCAGTGTCCAAATTACACAGCACTGAGGCCGATCTGACCTTCAGATCCACAGCATGCAGCGCCTGTATTTGCCCCCAACAGCAGCAGTCCCCCAGCACAGTTGATCATTTGCAACATTTTGATTAAATTTCTCCCCAGGGGGACTTTCTTTCTTTCTTTCTTTCTTTCTTTCTTTCTTTCTTCTTTCTTTCTTTCTTTCTTTATCTTTCCTTATTTTTTTCTGCATCTCTATGCACTCCCATATAAATACTTCACTGAGGGAGAAGGAGACATCACAGTAAATACACTTGGCCAATATAACTGCTTGAGGTTGCAGGGAAGAATTCTCTCGTATCATAAATCACTCGCTCCCCGTGGAGCCACAGAGGCTGCAGACAGCTACAGCCTTCTCACTGCTCTGAGAAGTGTGTGAGAGTGCATGCATAACAAGAGTAAAGACATAATGTAGCACAAGCCCACTCAAAAATGCTACTCCATTATCCTCCTAGGTGAAATTACTGTGGGACTGAGCAACAACACAGAGGTATTCTGTTGTGATAAGGAGGTTAGGCTGTGGCTCAGGAGCATAATCTGAATCTGGCCTGTTGTTTTTATTTTTTATCAATGAGATTGTTACAGAATCTCTGAATATGTGTTATTTAGAGTTTACAGCCTGCTGTGCCAATCTGTTTACAATACAGCCACCAGTGTTGGTTTTGGAAAGCAGCCAGGATTCAGTTCTCATCATCACAGGCTGTTCACAGCCAATGATCATTTATGTGGCCTACAGGGAATTTCACTATAAATAGGTGGCACACAAAAAAATAAATATACATATATAAATTGGAGTTAAAACTTATAAAATGCTATCAGTAAATATTAATCATGCCTCCTTTAATTTGATATTTCAAATAATGGCTTTCAAATATGGTGCAAGAATTACACTGGACTACTCATTAGGAGTTTTGAGTCTATAACAGCTGCAGTGGGCAGTGCTACATTACTGGGATGACTGCATGACAGAGCAATACTGCCCTCCTCTGTCTGCAAGTAAAGCTCCACTCAAAAGTAAAGTCTGTTATGTGCTGTATGTTTTGACACATGATGTTTCCCGAGTCTCATGCCACCAACCCTACAATGACATCCATGACAACATTATTGAACAGTCTGCGGCAGCCATGTGGAGCTGTAACAGTCAAAAGACCACCAGGAGTGCTGTTTCATTAGATATGGCCATTCTGTTCATTCTAGTTCTGTGGGGGCATCTTTAAAGCAGATGAGTCCCTCCTGCTCCAAAGTTCACCTGAATTGGTCTGATGCCTTTCTTCATAGAATGAATGGCTTCTGTTATCTCAGCTATACAGACATATCTTTATTACAGAGTTCTGTGACATATTAGGTTTTCGTTTTAAAAATATTGTGCTCTTCATGTTCTTCAGACTGAATAAATCAAGAGATTGATTCTTTACTTCACTACTGTACCTCATGATGATTTTTTTGTGCTGTAATAGATCTTTACATAATATTCCTTTTTCTAATCCAAAGAAATGAACATTGTTTCTCTCCCCGTTCTCTAACATTTTTGCTTTCAGTCTTATATAATGCACCCTTGGCTGCATTTATATAAATAATCTTTTTTTTCCCCTTTTTTATGTAATTTCCTGTGTATCAATAGGCAGACTATTGTTGAGTTTTATAAATGCTCATCTTTTTCTCAAGTTCAAGTTCAAGTTCAAGTTCAAACTTGAACTTGAACTTGAATCTTTTTCTCAGTCTATACTTTAATTTTAACAGACTGAGCAGAAATTGAGCAGAAATGTTTACATGTGAAATAGTTTATTAAATATCAGTAGCCTAAATGATAGGGCAGTTTTTGACTTTATGGAGAGTGAGCTGTTACTCCGTTTATGTTCTCGCTGGTTAAGATGAAAAGTGTCATGACACTTTGACACTTTCACAGTGACTCGCAGTTTATCAAATAACAGATCATTTTAAAACTGGCAGCAGAGTTTCTTGATGGAGCAGACATTAAAGTATTGACCCTGCCTTCCACTGCCGGAAATGTAAATTAGTTGAGCGCACAAAGCTCGTCCAGGTCACTGAATGAGGATGGGCAAGCAAGCTTATCTGCAAGGGGGTACAGTCTTGAGTGCAATGGTTACTTTAAACGAAAACGGAAGTAAACAGAAGTGAACACGACTCTTCTACAAGAGCCGCTTCCTGCCCACCGCATCCAATTAAAGACGGCTACGAACCATCTGTTGTATAGCTGCGTTTTCAGCCAATCAGCAGCGTCTATCAATATGCTCCTGACCAATGACGTTCCTACATGTTTACAAGTCCGGCCTTTGATCGAGGAAGTTGATGATGATGTGTATTTTGTACACAATCTTTCCTTCGCTGAAAACGGGACAGCAGAAATCCTTTCTTCGTTTGGTCGGTGTCTGTTTCGTCATAAATTTACAGGACATTTTTAGTTTTACAGACAAAAAGAGTGAACGTGATAGTGAGGAGCTGCGAAGCTAAGTAGCTAACGACAGCTAGCAAACTGGAACAGTTGCGGTGAGCGAGCAAGTGCTGATTTTACAGAGTAGTTTTGTAACAGCTGTCATGGTAGATGCGCTTTTCCACCTCTCACCCGCCCCTCGGCTATCCCAGGTGGACGTGGACTAGATGGGGGACGTGTCACTGGAGAATGGAGCATTTAATCAGGAATGATGGCTGCTATGAAGGTGTGGCGCTACACCTGCGGATCTGTCCTCGGAGGATGGGGGCCTCTGCTGTGTGTTGTCCTCGGCTCTTTGGTGGCGCTGTTGATGCCATTGGTAGGGGTGGAGGACGAGTGCTGTGCCGCTTTGAGGGGCATAGCTCAATTACGCTGCCAGATCTGGGGAAGTTCCCAAAAGCCCACTGTGCAGTCCACCAGTCTCACTGTCCCATTTACTGCCCTTGACCTCCTGCCTCATAGATCTAAGCCGAGTAAAGGTAAAGTCAATCACTTCATTCTGCATTTGTAAAGGTGCTCTTTTCTGTGATGAAATATTCCCATATGGTGATGATGCTGCATAATAATTTTGTTTTCTGTGTTGATCGCAGAGATAGAGCTAGAGGCCAGAGCAGCACTGCAGCAGGCTCTGGAGATGAAGAAGCAGGGGAAGAGAGAGAAGGCCCACAAGCTGCTGGTGCATGCACTCAGCATGAATGCAGACTTTGTGGATGCCCTGACGGAGCTGGGGGCCATTTTAGAAGAGGACAAGGATGTTGTTCAGGCAGACCACCTCTACACCAAGGCACTGGCCATCTCACCTTGCAATGAGAGGGCTCTGGTCAGCCGAGACCGCACTCTCCCCCTGGTGGAAGAGATTGATCAGCGTCACTTTGGCATCATTGACAGTAAAGTGCGCAGGCTTATGTCCATTCCTAAAGGCAACCCAGCACTCCGGCGTGTGATGGAGGAAACCTACTACCACCACATCTACCACACGGTAGCCATTGAGGGCAACACGCTCACTCTCTCTGAGATCCGTCATATCATAGAGACGCGCTATGCCGTCCCTGGCAAGAGCCTGCAGGAGCAGAATGAGGCCATCGGTGTGGATGCAGCCATGAAGTACATTAACACCACCCTGCTGTCCCGAGCAGGAGCCATCACTGTCACTGACATCCTGGAGATCCACCGGCGTGTGCTTGGCTATGCAGACCCTGTGGAGGGAGGGAGGCTGCGCACCAGCCAGGTGTTTGTAGGCCACCACATCCCACCCCACCCTCAGGACCTGGAGCGACATATGCAAGAGCTGGTGCAGTGGCTCAATTCTGAGGAGGCCCTGCAGCTGCACCCTGTGGAGTACGCAGCGCTGGCCCACTACAAACTGGTGTACGTGCACCCTTTTGTAGATGGCAACGGACGCACGTCACGGCTGCTCATGAACCTTGTGCTCATGCAGTCACGGTACCCACCTATTACAATTCGCAAAGAACAAAGGGCTGAGTACTATACAGCTCTGGACACAGCCAATGAGGGTGATGTCCGTCCCTTCATTCGTTTCATAGCCAAATGCACAGAGATCACATTGGACACACTGTTGATTGCCACAACTGAGCACGCTGTGGGGCTGCCAGGAGCCGGGCACCACCAGGCTTGCCTTGACTGCAAACAGACCATTCCAGTTCACAACTGACATGGAGGAAGGTGGCGGGGGAAAGGAAGCATGAGCACACGTGGCATTCAGGGCTGCGTGTTCCTTTATCTAGAGTTTCTTTATCAACCACTCAACCACTATAAATATTAGTTTCTGAACTGGCTAGTCTCCTGGACATACTCTAACTTATCATTTCCTTGTTTTTCTTTGGGTTTTTCACCTGCTGAATTAAAAGAAACCCTGCAGCACGACACTGGCATCAGAGCATGGCATCAGGGACTTCCATCTCTCTTCTTTGCCACAGGCTGTTGAATTGAAACCTGATTTTGCAGCGCTTGAGTTAGTAACATGAGATTTATTTCCTGCATAATGAATAGCAATTTCCCACTTGGTTTGGAACCACAGTGCCATAGACATTTCAGTGACAATATCATCTGACGTATGACTAGCATTGATGTAAGGATGAAAGAAAGCTTGACACTCTCGTTTGTTCATTGTGACTTGAGATGCCTCAGTGATGATTAATGATGTCTAAGTTGTGTGTAGTGTGGGCATTCAGTTGATACCTTTGTCTCTGGGATAAAGATGTCTTGTAACACTGTAAAGCACTTTCATGCATTTGATTATTTATTTTATTATAAAATAAACTTGTTTTATTACCTTACATTTGCAATGTCTGTCTAAAATTTATAGAATGAAGCTGTCAGGATCATACTGGGATGAAAGTTGATTTCCATTTATTAAAACAACTTTTAGACCAGAAACAACAAAGAAATGCAACAAGATGACTTTTTTTTTTTACAACACCCAAAATACAAGGGTAGACCATGAAACAAGCAGGAAAATAAATAGTGACTAAACAAAACGGCTATAAATAGCCATTTGTTATTTACCTTTATACCAAATTGAAAACATGACTATAGAAATTATACAAAAACAACAGCAATGCACATACACCACCTTTTCATATTGGACATAAAACAGAAGGTGACTTCTAAAGATCAATATATTCACTTTTTTTCTAGGTTAGGCCACTGTGGTGATATCAATACATATAGCTTGTATTCCATCTGTTTTGTAAACTTATAAAATCTTTACAAACTATGGTGACCTTTTTGAAATTTCAATGCTGAACATACTGTACAAGAATCAAACAAAATCTAACAAGTGAGCTCTAGTACAGTGTAAACTAGTGCGGCAAGGTGAATGGTAAACTCTTCCTAACATGGAGAATATATTCTTTAAACACTTGCAATCAAAAACTGCATAGATTCTCTCCTCTTGTATCGATGGGTCCCGCAGGCCTAAAGAGTATGGGTGGATGAAGTGTTAAGTTCAGAGGCATCAGCCAATTATGGCCCACCTGATGCCAGCCTCATAAAGGGTAAAATCAAATCTAGTAAAAAAAACAAAACAAAACAAAGAAAAGCAAGTCTGGAACCTCCTTATCAAATTGTGCACACAACCAAACAAAACCGCACATGTACTTTCTAATAATTTCACTGCGTATGGATGAACTTCATTTCCTGTTATGAACATCTCAAGTTATCCAACAAAGTGTTTCATATAATACAAAGTGGATTACAGTTTTCATATCAAGTTTAAAATCAAAATTTGCAATATTTTTATATAAACTGAACCCCAATGTTGTTGGTTAAGTCAAGTTAGGAGTTATTAGACACAAGCATGTGTCCTGCTTGCTAGGTGGCCAGTGATGGAGAGAAAGGTTTCCTCTTTCACAGCGTTACCATCCTGCCAAAGAGTGTGCACTCTCTGAATTTCACGAGGGTGGTAAGCGGGAAGGAATGTGTTTCATTTCCCTCAGAATCTCTCCCTCACACTGTCTCCTGCAAACAAAGTACTCTCACACATCTAAATCGATATTAGGTATTTGATAATGCATCTTTTTTATACTTCTTTTTTTCCCCTCAAGAGAAGGGTCGTACTATTGAACATAATTGACAAATGTATGAAAACATATAGCGTAAGGTTTACTTATTGGCAGTGCTGCAAATAAATCATTTGTATAATTCCAACTTGAGCTTTTGCAGTGTGACGTAACATGAAGGGCAGTTTCTCCATGATGGTGTTATGTACCATGCCCTCAAGCCAAGGTAAAGCCAATGAACTAGCTACATTAATTTAAGCACATCTAATACTTGTTAGACACTCTCTGGCTTTTGCAGGAGTATTCCATAACATTATACAGCTGATGGTAATTTAGAGATGGGATTACGGAAAACAATATATTTGCCAGCATTGTTAGCCGTGTCCTCAGAGGTCAAGAGAAGTTACACAACAAAATCCTAAGTTTCCTAAAAACTTCTTGAATATGTCTTCATTATTGTAGCACAACCACTGTATGTACACACACCAACTATAATACATCACATCTGAAATGTCAAACTGTTGCATATACCTTTTTAAACAACATTCACAAGTTTGGCTGTAAGAATATTTAAAAAAATACTCTCCCCTATGCTTCTGTCAAATCCCTTTCACAGTCAACCCACCAAAAGAGTACACCTTCCAATGTGAGGTGTACAATTTTATATATTTACACACAAATATGATACATTTTTTTTTTATAAAATGATTTGCTAACCACCCCTAAAACTGCGCAACAAAAACTGCTCACTACGCATTCGATCATACTGGTTCAAAGGAACTCCAAAAAACGGTTTTGTGATAGAAAGGGCAGGAGCTAGGGTGATTAAGGCATTCTCGCAGGAAGTGATGATGGGAACAAGACTGGATTAAAGGGAAGTCAGGCAACCAATTACGGAAAAATCACCATCACTACTTTGTAAGGACACAAGATGGCTTTCAGTATGAAGGCGGTCATAATTCTCTTGCTCATCATCTCACTTATTGAGCAGCATCCTGGCAAAGTCTGAATTTGACAGAGGCTTTGCCTGGGCCTCAAATCCAGTGTCTCCAGCTATTGGTTTGGTTGCAGTCCCGTTCTCTGCTTTGTTCGCAGGCGCACTTGGTCGATGTAGGGAGCGAGGGAGCAGTGAGAGCTGGGTGCGTCCTCTCCCCCTCCTGGAAAAAGAAAAGCATACATTTTTGGACCCAAATTTGGTTCTTGCACTGGGCTATGAACACAGCTCCAAGGGATACAAATTACAAGCATTTACATTTTAGCAATTCCAAAAGTAAATGCCTTTTTACAAAATACTGCATTTCCCATTACTGTTATGAAGATGACCAAACTTCACTCTACACAACCTATTCTTGTTTTTTTTTTTACTTTCCTCTCTTTCCTTTATTTTTTTTAAATGTAACCTATGATACCATCAAACATGTTTTCTGAAAATGCTATTTGACTATTATAAATAGTTTATTTTATGAATGTTTAACTTGGTAGTGAATTGTGAAGCACTTCCAGCTGCATTCTGTGCATGAAAGGTGCTATATAAATAAACTTCATTCATTTGGGAAAAAAAGATAAATCTTACAGATCTCATTTAAAACTTTTGCAACACTTCTACGACATTTTATGGAGACGTTAGCATGACAAAGAAGTGCATCAGCAAACGTACCCTCCATAGACCTGGCGAGGCATCATGGCCGTCATGGAGCCACTGGAGCCGGGCGTCTCCTTCAGGTTTCTGCGAGGAGGGTTACTAATGGCAACTGAAATTTTGTTGTCCTGTATAACCATGCCATCCATTTTCAGCACTGCCTGAGAAGCCTGAGCTTCATCTGCAAACTCAACATACGCCAGACCCTGCACAAACAACAAACAGAGGTTACTGCAGCATTAACCTGTGACACACCATTTTAAAAGCAATAGAGCTTCCAAATTTGCAATGCTAATCACTAATAGGCATGTTGCAGAGGCTTTGGGATTCTAACCAATCATTAGAACCACTAACTCTCCCCTTTATAATGCACTCAAAAAGCCATTTCCTCAATTGCTGAATGGTGAAGTGGGGATTATTAACTGACTCAAGGTGGATATTTTTAGCCAAACATCTGGATGTTTTCCCTCTTCCAGCTGTGTGCCTTACCTTGGGTTTGCCTGACCGATATGTGACCAGGCGAACTTCTTTAACAGTCCCGTGATTCTTGCACACCTCCTCCAGCTCTTCCTTGGTGCAAGAGAACGGCAGCCCTGACACAAAGATTTTGTGTTTCTCCATGGATGAGTTGTATTTGAACACCTATAGGGAAATTCATATAAACTGATTACTGGTATTGAAAGCTACCATGAAAAATAACATGGTTTGCTTGTGTGAGAGGTAAGAACAACCTCATATCTGCGCCATGCAAACACAACCGGTCATATTTACCTTAAAGTCAGGGTTGGTGTTTTTGTCCACACAGGGCGATACGAACATGGGCCTGCCCTCCACCTCTCGCCGGTCCAGTTTCAGGGCCTCTGGGACAGATGCTTGAGATTCAAACTGGACATAGCAGTAACCTTTGAAGGTGCCCTTGTTGCTGAAGACTGGACGCACCTGCTTGAGGGGGCCGCAGGTCTCAAACAGCGTCCTCATCTTGCTCTCTGGCTCCTCCAGGGTGTACGCCAGGTTACTGATGAATACACTGTTGTTATCGTTGCGGAGCTCCGGCTTGTCGTTTTGTTGCCTCTGTGGAGCGTCCGCTCTCCCCTGCTGGGCTGTTTTACCACCAGGAGGTCCGGCTTTGTGGCCAGGAGGAGCTTTCCGGCCAAACAGTCCTGCCTCTGTCTCCATGTATTCCTCAGAGCTTGGATCAACATCTCCTCTGTGCCTCTTAGGAGCTTGATCTGTCACACAGAGGAAGTATACCAGATTAAAATATGTCCAAAAATTTTCTAAAGGGTAATTTCTGTAGAAGTTAAGTTGTTAGAAAGTAGAACTTTCCTTACCTGACTGCTCATCCCACTCGTCCTGGTAATCATCCGGCTCTGCTTTCCTCTTCTCCCCAACTCGAATTCCCTTTTGGCCCTTCTTCTGATTCTTCTTTTCTGCCTTGGCCTTCCGCCGCTGCTCGGCCTTCTCCTCCTCCTGGCGGGCCAAGAAGGCTTCTTTCTCGGCC
>OMLF01010153.1:43814-64458 GCA_900302615.1 Holocentrus rufus
AGGGGGGGTGGGGGTTAATGTGAGCCAGCAGCAGCAAAATGATGGATGTATATACAGTGCAGTGCTGATATGTGCTCTTACTTTTGTCCGCTGCTCATTGATCCTATTCAGTCGGGTCTCGGTCTTCTGCACCGCCACGTCCCAGTCCTCCAGAGAACCTGTAGGTGACAGGACACAGAATTCAGAGACCACAGACTATAATCTATCAGGTTAAGTGCCTGGGTCAATGGCACCTCAGCAGTAGCTGCTAAGGGACAGGAGAGTGTTTATCACTAGCAATTTCTGTCCGTATTTTCCCCAGTCACATGAGGGATTCAAATGTAACTGATAAACTAATTTCCACTGTTTTCTCCAAAGACTCACCTTCCACCCTCTCAAAGCTGAGCAGGACTTCACATACATGCTCTGGGTAGTCTGAGGTGCACTGCACCGCCCTGTGGAGAGCCTTTCGGCAGTGGATGGGATCTCCATAAGACCTGAAAGTAAAATGAAAAACATAAAAGTTTTTTTTTAGCAAAATGTTTGATATAAAGTTATTGAGTACAGCACTTGAAAATGAGCTATTTTATATATTCATCAAGATGTGCTCTTACAGACCTTTCAAGATTATAATACTCCAGCCACATATTGGCATATTTGGCATTCCCTTTTGTCATGATGCTGTCCCACAGCTCTCTGGCCTTCTGCATGTTCTTACAGTGGAGAGCCTGGTAGGGAAAAGAAGAGACACTGGTTTGTACAGGCTGTTTCCATAATATACATGCCTCAACACAAAGAGAAAGAAAGTGACACTTATGTGCTTTTTGTCTTACTTTGAAACAAAAACAGATTCCTTATAAACTTTGTTCCCAGCCAGAGATGTACACAAATTTTTACCCTGTTTAAAACTGGATGTGATACTGAAATTTTATTTTGACTGAAAATAACGAAAAAGACTGATAATAAGGAGATGAAATACTGCATCTGTACAACACAATAATACTTATAACATAATAGTCATGGTTGTCATATCAATCAGAATTCTTTATTTCTCACTCTTACCTCTATCCTTGCCCATATTTGCATTATGGTACAAGAAGGATCTCCACTTTCACTGAACCCTACAGAAGTGCAAGACATCAGTGAGTCCAAAATGAATAAAAAACAAGTACAACAAAATAAAGTTCAAGAAAAAGCCTGGAATCCATTTACTCTCTTCAACATCTTGTTTCATGTATTCCAGAGACCGAGAGAAGGCCGCCCGTAGCTCCTCTAACTCTTTACTTGATTCTGAAAAATGAAAGGCAACATGATCAGTGAGTTAAGAATGAAGAAGAAAATTAAGAAAAATTCAGTTTTCATACAAGCTGCTCTCACCTTTGCTGAAATCTACACGTCTCCTCAGGTAGTCGATGTACGCTTGCCAGATGTCCACGTAATCAGTGGCTTGAATGAAACCTGCATTCAGCGCCTTTTCAAAAATATCTGTGATGACAAAATAACAAGATGACAGAGCTCAACAAGATCCAAAGGAAACTCCAAATGTAAAAGTCTGGGATATTTCTCCACAGAAAAATTATTGATAATTCAAAGCAGTTTCAAGATGGTCTGAGCTGTCTAAATTTTTAAATCTTTTTGGATCTTTCAGACCCCAATGACATGCATACAAATCATTTACATCCTCTAGCCACTATTTTATTCACATTTGGTTGTGTGAAATCTTGTCAATGCCTGTACCAACAACTCAATATATTAATCATAATGTGTACAAGCATACACAAGACCAACAATTAAGCCATTTTATAGACTGGGGCCTTAACCAGGTTAGATAACTGCAAAGTTTTCTGAAAAGTCATCATGTCAACAGTCTTATTCTGTGCTCCAGTGGTTACCTGACACAGTCTGATGCTCGGCCCCGTGCCTTTCCAGGGCGAGCAGGTAGCTCTTCCACAGCCCCATGGTCCAGGGGCAGTTCCTGACCGCACGGTCATGAGAGGAAAGAACTAAGTCTTTGATCTTCAACTGACGGTCCTGTGAAATCCAAGAAAACACACAACAAATTGGTTGTATGATCCAAACACTGTTTAAATAGTCTGACAGACTTTTGCTGAAGATATACAGTTATTTTATGGGCTGCTGCTACATTTTCAAACATCCTGCCTGCTCTTGCTGATTTGAGTCATTATGCAGGGACTGCAGCATCTTCATGCCCCTTAAGCTGCTCCTATGCAGAGTTGTGCATATTTTCACATTATTCAACATGGGTAGATTAGTCTAAACCATTATAATTTGAAATATGAGTTATACTGAATTACTTAGCTTAAAGCAATTCAATTAGTGCCCACCTCCATTAATGTAATCACTTCAATGAATAATAAGCAGGAGACTTTTACCACTGGTTTAAACACTTTCCTCATACAAGACATGGCTGCTTACATGACCTTGTGGTTCAGCAACTACATGAGTTACACATATGGGAAGATCCAACAAGACATTTTGGGAAATGAATGTGTTATGGGTTGAAAACAATTTTGTTGAAATCTTCTTCCCTTCATCAAATGAGTAAAATGATAATCATCTTGATGAATCACCGGATATTGTCAGAGTTTAGTGTTTGCAATGTCAGCAGCCAATTATCACACCATTAACTCAATTGAAAAATCCATGAATAAATTTCAGGAGCTGTTGGAGAGATGGCTGGCTGTGAGTAATTTAGATGAGCACAGTGCAGCAGAGCAGCTGCACTCATTTAGAGGTGCCCACTGCCCACTACCCTCCCAGTGCTGCCTTCATCAAGTACATTAGCAGACAGGGAAGTGCAGCCAACCAAACACACCCCAAAACAACCACAGACTGAGTACAAAGACAAGCAGTCATCCTCACTCATTTATACTGTAGCCTCCCATACTTAATCTAATTTAGAAAGCCTGTGACTTTACTCATTATTGGAATCCACACCTAAGATACATATTGTGCACTGCAATGAATATTAATCTATGTTAATTTTTGTTAATTTACACAGCTTTTTGCTATGAGCTCTCCACTTAAGTGAAGAGATGAGGCAGTGTATATAAACTTTTGATACATTTGGCCATTGAACTGGAGAGCTGCCTTGTCACACTGTTTGTCTCATATGTGGGTTTCTGTTTTTGTTGTTTTTAAATTTTTGCCACTGATTCAGAACAGACAGGGTCGGGGTTTGCTGCCAGGAGGTGGAGTGTAAAACAAGCACAACCTCAACCCGACCGGTACATCACTGCCTGACTCAGAGTCCTAAAAACAGCACACCCAGCCCAGCACTGCTGAATGCTGGGGGGGAGGGCATTACTCACAAGATAGGTGGTGTATTTTGTCCACATGTCCGGAACCAGGCAGTTCTCTGCCAGCGCCCGCTCGAAGATAATCTGAATCCGCGCTGGATCACCTTCCTTCAGCTCGTAGTCAATGTAGCCCTGATACTCTGCCAGCTTGGGAGGCTCAGCTACCAGCTGCAGTGAGACATTGGCATATCACATTGGCATATCTAATGCACTGTAAACTATGCACAACATTTGAGCTACATATCAGGTATTGACACAGGATTAACACACAGTTAACAATAACCAATATTACTCCAGAGAGAGAGAACAATAAACAGGAAGCATTACTATAAGATAGGTACCAATGTCTCTTCAAAAGCTTTGCGGTTCTCCATCTGCTGCAGGGCCTTTTTGTATTGATGTGAGACTGTCTCAGGAACCCCATCATCAGACCACTCCTCATACTCTGCATAGGTGGCCTCCATATCTACAAAAGAGCACAGGTCCCTATTTAGGAGATCCTTTTCCCTTTTTTCAGTATTTACAATAAATCTAACTCAATTATAATATTGCATATTGTAATATTGCATATTTTAACAGTTACAATATGCAAAAGAAAGCAAAAAAGGAGGCTTAGGGTTAAAGTTTAGTGCAGAAAAGCATACATTCGCATTTTTCATATGTACTGCTGTTTCTTTGTCCCATCCTCTGTGGGAAAAGACAGCAAGTGACATGTTCAGATAAGGAAGGATTATACCCAGAATGCTGGCACAGGTTATTGACAAGACAGGCTGAGCCGTTCCAGAAATGCCTCTGGTGTCCGTGCAGCCGGGCCAGGAAAAAAAAACCACACACAATACCAGACCATCTGGCTATCTCTAGTCCAGTCCTGCAATTAACTGAAAGGCTTGTCAGGGACTGTGCTACTGGACCTGGAGAGGGGTGTTCTCTTTGTAAACCTGCACGGCTTTTCCAAAGCCTCACTGCAACGGTGCAACACGCGTCTCACCCCACAAGGCCACATTAGAAGTGCAGCCCCTCCAACACACATAAGCACATGCATGCACACATTCACACAATATTCACATTTTCCCAGGTGAGTCATTACATGTGATTCCACCCCACAATAGGTATCCTCCCCGTTTTACAGCACCCCCTCTGGACAGAGGAGGTGGGATGCATACCCATTAAGGGGATGGCCAGCTGGCGGCGGAACAGTGTATGGATGCGCTGGAGCTGAGTGTTCAGCAGCTCCTGCTCCTCATGGGTGGGAATCCTGCCAGGGGGAGGCTGGGAAGAAAGGCAGTAGAGAAGATGGTGTAAAAATTCAGGAAAAGCCGATTTTGTGTAGCAGCAAAGGAGTTTCATCATGCATTTTAAGGTTTGCATTATTTTCTATTCTTAGTGACAAGATCCCCCACAATTCCAAAGCATGCTTTGGTGCAACATTAAGCTGACAAACAGATATAGTGTGATGGATAAGTCTTTGGATTTTAAAGCACCCAATCCCTGCTTCTAACACAATTTTATGAAATGATATTAAATAAAACTCAAACCTGTACTGTGGCCAGCATGGCATTCTCGAACTCCCTGTATGCTTCCCACACAGTCTCTCCCTTGGTCATATGAAGTCCCACGGCTGTCAAGGCTCTCTCAAATATGGATCTCACCTTTTCTATTCCACCAGGTGAACCCATACCACCAATTGAGAACTGAGCATATTCAAGCCAGATATCTGGACCTAGGTATAAAAACAAGGGACTATAAGTTAGGTTCACACACTCACTGTGAGTCAAATCAATCACAGCATGTCAAATCAAAGACAGTAACAATTCTGTAATGCACTCACAGATATAGTCTTTCACAGCCTTCTCAAAGAGTTCATAGACTTTCTCCCGGTTTGGCTCCTCCTCAGTCAGGCGGATCTCATCTTTGAGCCAATCCAGCCAGATCTCTGCAGGATAAGTCGAACTATGGTTTCAATAAAACTGAACAAACAATGCAAATTTAGCCTTAATTTGAACTGACTCTCACTAATCTCAAAACAAAAGACATACCTTCAGTGAGTGGGAAAAGTTCACTCATCTTCTGCCTTGCCCTACGCAGACGGAACAGCTCTCCCTCCTGCCTCAGTAGTTTGATGAGATCCACATGGCAGTTGTAGTCAAAAGCATTGATGGACAGCTGAAAGTCACACAAAGATGAAAGGGGAATGAGAACCTGATCAAAATACTAAAATAAATCCTACTTAACCCTATGTGGTCTAAAGCAAATAAAGGCAATTTACATGGGATACTGCAACAGATTGAATCATCACGATCAATCATTAATATTGAGCAAATAATCACACCTTACAGTTTGTGCACTAAATATGGTTGGTGTAATACATCTTTTGTAACTACTGTGCTCTACTCTTGACAGCTGCTGTGACACTGGACTGCAAGCCAACAGTGAGTCGTGCCTAAGTGAAAAGGGCGCGTGGGTAGGACCAGCCATTAGCATCAAACATTAGCTGGAGAGCTAATGACGTTAGCTGCGTGAATTACATTGTATCATATTGTACTGCGAGCTCATTTGATTGTTTTGGTAAACGGTAGCTAGCTGCGTACTACATTTCCATGAAATCCCAGTACAGAGCAGTTCGCAGTTTAGAAGCTGTTGACTTGTCGTCGCAGTTAACAGACAGCTGATATGTTTTAACCCATTCATTGTGGCCATCGAGACGTTACCATAGTTAGCTTTAGTTAACGTTAACTAGGCTAGCTGGGTACTACCTGCTCCTCCAAGCGCTGAATTTCGGCTTCATTTTCTTTCTCGTCCTCTGATGAATCATCCTCTTCGTCGTCTGAATTTTCTACCCCCATGCCCTCCTCTTCGTCTGATTCCATCTCCCTTTCCATCCCTGCATCTTCTTCCATATCTTGCAACTGCGTTTCCTCTGCGCTGCTTGACGCTGCCATGTTGGAAAGGCTGTCTGCCTGGTAACAACCTAACAACAAGCCACTGTCGTGAGAGGCGGGGCCTCTCAGTGAACTCGCCGCCTAACCTGCCTAGTTCATGGTCGCTTTAATGTGACTGCTGTGTTTACTACTTAAGATATTCAGTAAACTCCACTTTTTACAAAGACCACAAATATTTTACAGGATGTTACACATGCGATGCTGCTTTTGTTGACTGACTGTGCACCCTAATGTGCCTATGACTATTAGATGAATATCATTTTCCAGTGTATGTACGTTGACGTCTCTCCCTTCGGTTAGTGTACTTTATGCAGCAACGTTGTGCAGTGATGGCTAATGCTTGCCACTAGGGGATCTTATTTTTGATGCCTCTTCGGCAAAACGTCGCCTGCTTGTCAACAAAACAGGCCAATGAATTTCACAGCGAGACACCTCTCTGCTCTTATTCACTCGCCCATTTCCGTAAATTATCGTCTCCCCTCGTGTTCACTCGTCGGTTTCCGTAAATCGTTGGTCTGAACCATACACACTGACAAAAACATGGCGATGTCCTCTTTAGGAAAGTGTGCGTCCCCGTTGATGTTGTTTGGCAGAAGGTTATTCAGGCCGGAGCTGAATACACTTTGTCTGTATCATAAAAAGGTGAGTACTTTAGCGTGTTACAATCTAAATTTTACTCGACATGAGGTAATGAGCGTTGTCAGTTACAGCGTCAGCGATCCTGCGCAACTTATGTGTTTGTTTTTTGCCAGTATGTAAACCTACCCATGGCGTCTTGTGTCAGCGTTACCTTAAAGAATCAGAACAACAGTCGGCTACAATGTCAACATGTTTCTTCTGTCCTTTTGACTTTTCTGCAGGTGGTGGACCATTATGAAAACCCAAGAAATGTGGGTTCCCTGGACAAAAACGCCAAGAATGTGGGGACTGGGTTAGTGGGTGCACCAGCCTGTGGTGATGTAATGAAACTTCAGGTAAGTCAAATGCGGTCAAAAGCTATATGTAATGTCACAGGCGTCAGTGTCGCATTGTGCAATGACATGAGTGCGACCTTTGATTATTTACAGATCCAGGTGGATGAAAATGGAAAGATAGTGGATGCAAAATTCAAGACATTTGGCTGCGGCTCTGCTATTGCTTCAAGTTCTCTAGCAACTGAGTGGGTCAAGGGGAAATCGGTAAGTTGAAGCCTGACTTTAAAAATAGTTGCTATTACTTTGCAAGTATTGCTGCATTTTTGTGTGTTGGTTTTCTGGTTATTCTGTTTTCTCATCATGCAGGTTGACGAAGCTTTGAAGATCAAGAACACAGACATTGCCAAAGAACTCTGCCTTCCTCCAGTCAAGCTTCACTGCTCAAGTAAGTTCAAGGCAAAGTCAGTAATTTCACTGCGGTCTATGGATATTGGTGCCCCAAATTAGGTTGACATTATCACATATTGATTGAAAAGCTTAAAATGCATCTTACTTGATAAACTGTTTCACTTCTGTTTTCTAAAACCTTCTCATTTCTTTTCTTTCAGTGCTTGCAGAAGATGCCATAAGAGCAGCTCTGTCTGACTACAGGATCAAGCAACAGGACAAGAAGGAGGAGCGTGTGAAAGCCAGCAGTTAGTGTTAGTGTAATTTAATGTAGCATATCTCAATCCTTGCATTATAATGATAAGTGGCAAAGGGATGATTACGTTTTGCACTCCTCTGGGTGTTGTATGCAGAAATCTTCCTGTAAAACATTTGTGGGGTTGGTAATTGAATTCAAGCCAAGATTCCCATTATCACAGAACACAGCTGCTAGGTGTAATGCTGTGGTACAGTTGTAATGTTTTTTCCTCCGGTGTTTGATAATTTATGTTGATTTTGAAATTGTATATTAAAATCAAATATTTCAAAACAGTTCTGGTCAGCAAAATTTAAGTAAGGGATCCTGATTCTACTTTTATGGTGAAGATGTTTGTCTACAATGAAAAGATGTTATTTGAGGCATATTGTGTGTAATTTTTGGCATTCAAACTTTATTTGGCTGTACTGATTGTATAAACAAAATGGTCACAATAGGAAGATTCACTATAAAAATGGTGTTATAGGTAAAACTAAACATACAGAGCAGAAAACATAGAATATAAGATTCATGTGCCTCATTTTTTTTTTTTTTACTGAGAATTAAATATTAAAGACATGTTTTTCTGTCATCTGCTGAAGTCATCCTCTATACATTGTGCAGTCTTTTTTTTAAGAAGTTCATATAATTGTTAGGATTGCTGAAGTGGAGCCACCCTCTGTTGGCGTATAACGATCTTTTTCAGTACTAGTAGCACTGCCAGCATTAGGAGAGCTACCAAGACACACAGCACAGCCAGCAGAGATATGACCACTGCAGAGCCCTGCTGAGTGAGTGGTCTGGGGTTGGCAGTGGGCAAGGGGCCAGCCTTGTTTGTGGGAAGCACAGAGCCCGTTCCTTCAATAGAGGTTGAGTTACTGTGAGGGAGCCGCCCTGTGACGTTGTTCATGCACCTTGGTTCCTCACTGGGGAGAGAAGTAGTGGTTTTAACATGGGGCAGGTTCACTGATGCTGCTGAATTTAGGGACAGACATTGCTCATAGCTGAGAGTCTCTAAAGAGTAGTGTTCAGTTAATACACGAGGCAGAGGAGCACGCTGATGACTTAAGTAAACTTCAGAAACGAGTCCAGCAGTAGTGAGTGTTTGCTCTGATGAGCCATCACCTCCTAAATCTCTTTTCTTTACAAATGAGGATTGCAGTCCAGGTGCTGTGGGCTTCACTGTGGGGGCGTCCAACTTTCTCTTCTCATGTTGGTGGATTTTCTCATTTGGGTTTAGGACTCGGGGGCAAATAGCCATGACAGAAAGATTTAGAAGCAGACTGTGGGCAAGATGTACTGGCCCAGTGCAAACCAGGTCAGTGGCCATCTTCAGTCTTCCACTCAGTAGCCAGCGGTAAAGATACAAAATATCACACTCGCACACCCACAGATTGTTCGTAAGGTCTACAGATCGAAGATGTGACAGGCTGTCGAATGCGTTCTCTGGGACTGAACGCAGGCAGTTGCTGTTGATTTTCAGAACCTGCAGGTTGATCAGTGCAGACAGCGAGGGCAGGTCCAGGGCAGAGATACAGTTACCTGAAACGTCCAGCTGGGTCAGAGAGGGCGGAAGATTCATAGGCAGGTTTGTTAGTTTGTTGCCCTTCAGCGTCAGGACTCGCAGCTTCCCAAGGCCTTGAAGTGCTCCAGGCTGGATGGCACGAATGCGGTTGGCCTCCAAATCCAGGCGAGTGAGGTTCCCCAGCTGCTGCAAGGCGCCCGAGGTGATATAAGTGATTCGATTCTCTTGCAGCTGCAGGGACTCCAGGCTAGGAGGTAATCCGCGAGGGAACCGGGCCAGCTGGTTGTGTCTGAGGCTGAGCTCCTGCAGGCCAGAGAAGGGCCGGAGCAGGTGGTCTACGTTACAGAGCTGGTTCCTGGCCACAGACAGGGCTGAGGTATTGAGAGGGACGGAGCGGGGCAGAGACCTGAGGCCCAGGGACTCGCACAGAACCAGAAACCCTGGGCGAGGGCAGCAGCAGCCAGGGGGACAGGGAGACATCACAAGGCAGGACAGCGGACAGACACAGAGGACCAGTAGGACGCCACATCGGCACCCAGGCATGACTCACTGCGAGGGAAAAGGGAGGACAGAGGACGACATAACGTCTGATGAAAGGAAACATCCGTTGCATACAATGTGAACTGTATCAGGCATCAATCTAAAGGCCGGTGCATTGTTTGACATGTCACTACAATGCAGATTAGATTAAGACAAGCCCTGCCTTTTTCTAAGAGACATCAAACAACTCAGAGGAAAGAATTGAGGCTCAGTCACTCACCATTCTCCTACGGCTGTATTATCTGCTCCTCCTAAGAGATGGGCAGGCTTGTTGCGTAGTGGTCCTTACAGGATCCACTTCCACTGTGTCTCTAAAGATAACCACCGCTGCTGAGAATTCCAAGCAGATGCTCATCAAAGTTTAATGATAGCCTTAAGGTGCTGTATTACCTATTCTGGATCCTCTTCACAGTACAAAGTGATGGAGAGATCCTGTTATTTGTCGGCGGCAAACATTGAGGCGGGTCAAAATGCCTACACCAGGAACTTCTAAAACAGATGTTGTGCAAAAGACCAAAGTCCCAAACGGACTCCTATCTGATGTTACTGAAGGTCAAGGTCTCTGCTGTCAAAGAGATGGTGAGTCTGGCAGACAAAACTTGACAAAACCTCGTTGGGTGGTCCTGTGGTCATGTGTCTTTCTGTCACCTGGTGGGAAGAGTGAAAGTGAAGGGGTAGTATTTTCTAGAATTATTTAGCACCTCATTGACAAAAGAGCGGGGAATCTGACCCTGGTGCAAGGCTCTGTCAGGTCTCAAGTTTCAGTCACGACATGGTTGCGCTTGCTTTTGAGCTGTTCTGCTGACATCTTTGATGTTTGCTCTTTAGTAAGTTGATGCTCTGAATACCTGGTGATAACTTGGTTCAATCTGTTACTTGATATTCAAAAAAGGAAAAAAAGTGTTTCAGGTGTTTCTTCAAGATGAAATGAAATTTGCCATCACTTCTAAAAATTTAACAATGGATCTTGGTCAATCACCTGGGATTTACAGGACTTACAGATAAAATAACCACATTAAAATGTAAATGATCATTGTAAAAAGCAAAGACATTAAAATAAATCTGCAAAAGATAAATACTTTGTCAGTACTTAGAGTGTTCACATGAGGGCAGCATTAAACTGCGTTCACCTGTTGGTTCAACATATCAGACATGTAAAAGTTATTTGAAATAAAGAATCAAAAGCACTTTTGCCTTCCACAACAAATCAGTGTCTCTAAGATTTCCATAAGAAACACATCATCTCATGTTGTGGAGCAAAGTGCTGCATGTATCTGGTTGGCTGCTGCTGAAATATTCATTGAATCTTGTACAGCAGCCAGCAGCAGGACAAAGGGGCTCTCGTCATCTCTAGGCTCTAGTGCCTTTTTGTTGTCTTTGTGTTTGGGCAGGACATCACACAGTGCTGCCAACTGCCAATCATAAAAATATGGAGGAGACACTGACACTTGTAAGTAGAAAGTTTCACTTAAAAACAGTAGTAGAATTTGACCAAGTCTCAAGAGAACAGATATTACAAATTGGAAAATTACCTTTAAGTAGACATGATGAAGACATGACATGAAATAGACATCAAAGTTACAGATTCCAGAGTTTTACTTTACGTGTGCATTGCCAGGGTAGGACACTCTCTTCTTACCATCTCTAATCTCTGGTGTTTTCTTAAATGCCAAGGCTGTATTTGTCATTGTTTAATTGTTTCCGTGATTTCCACATTTAAAAAAAAAGGCAGATACATCATCATAAATCATTTTATTAAATTTTGGCAAAATGAAATGAAACATTTTGTAAACAAAAGTGTCAGAGGAAGCATCTGTCTCAAAAGTTCTTGGGAAAACAATCCGAGGTTAAATGAGAGGAGAGAATTTAAACATGACCAAATTTCATATCATACACTTGGTTTAAATACAGCCCAGTCAATAGCTAAAGTAAAGGGACAGTGAGCTGAAGTGTTTTTTGTTTTGTTGGTTTGTTTTTTTCTAAACAGATGCTCACCTCCAGTGTAGTATGGATATTAAATCAAATCAAAGTACAAGAAATAAAAGCAACATGTCAGCTTTTGATTTTAAGTCCTTATTAGCTTCCATAAGTCTAAGTTTAACATTTTAAAACAATGACACCAACAAAAAACAACACTCTTACCATCCTTGTACTAAAGCTTTTGACTGTAGATAGAAAAAAACATAACATTAAAAACAATAAACATATTCCTAAATCTATCTCATACATAAATATGTCCATTAATCATTTGTGACAAACTCTGATTCACAAAGCAGTTTCTCCAAAGAACAAATTAAGTCAGTTTCCCCAATCGTATTCATCATTTGAAGGTTGATCCAAATTACCAAGAAAATTAAATATTCAGAGAAATAGAGATGCTCAAAATAATTTATTCTTCTATTAATTTATTATAAATGTTCAGTTACCTAGAAAATACACAGGTGCAAATTGTGTCATTAAGCTTTGTGAATTAGAGCTTTAAAGTGAAATACAGTATGACATGAAATAACTCTATGTAAATACAAATAGAAGTTAATATAAAAGTAAATATGAGGAGATTGTGTTTTTATCAATCAAGTCCAATAAATCAAGTTTACTGGCATCTCGTTTATGGCACCAAAGATCTTTCTGAACTGAGCCAAGAAAAGCACCAACAGCATAGAAAAACACAGAACAAACACTTTTCACAAAAAACAGTATCTGAGGACCAAATCTAATGTTTCACACAACCATTTTCAGCACCGACACGTGTCCTGTATGTGAGTGGGAAAAAAAAGAAAAGCCAAGCTACTGAGGCCTGACATTGTTCAGACTGGATGATTCAGTCAACACTTTTAGCAGCTCCACCAGCTGAAAAGATGAGCTGTGGGACACAGCAGGGCATACTGAGGGAGACTCAGGGATTTCAGCTACATGTATTTGAAGTACAAAATCACTATTTCTGTTTTGTAACATCTATATGGAAAATCAAGCCAGGCTTACAGGCCACTTTTAAGGGAAGTATTTTAATTTTTAAAATACCAAATTACTTTTTTGAAAACATCAAACCTCAAAATAATAAAGAAAGTTTTTCACCATGTCATGCTAGTGGCACAGAGGTATAATATTAGGCTGCTGAGATTAATCAGTTACAAAACAACCAGCTTGTTACACAAGCAGGCTACAAGGCCTCAGCAGTGAGGAAAAATAGGCCTCTGAAAACCGAAAGGCTGCTGGCACATGGCCTTAAAAAAAGTCTCCTATCCATCCAGTCCCATGACTTCCCTCTGGCCACGTACCCTGCTATCAGATGTAGGTTGTTTAAGGTCTAGAAGAATCAAAAACTTGGAAATAGGACCAGCTTTTGTCGAGACAGGATTTTTGTGGCAATACACTCCAGAGTTTAAATAGCTCTCTGGGCACTTTTGGCTGAGTCTTAAGTTTTGACAATGAGTAGTATTTCATGACCATTAAGATTTTACTCCTACAAAGATGATTCTTTCTTAAATACCAAAGGCATGTATCTCACTTATCTCACAATGCATTGCATGAAGGTAATTCTAATTTGCATCACAATACATTTTGGTATATTTTACTCATAACTGCTGGAATAAACAACCTGTCTCCTCATGTATTTACCTCAGGGTTTGATTTTCTATATTTCAGCTCTTACTTCTTGAGTCAAAAACAGCTTTGGAAATCGCCTAGTGGCTGCCCTTCTTCAGATGGCAGGTGCAGACCGGCTGGCTGGAGCTGGTGCTCGGGCTGGAGCTCTGCTGCACCTCCTCTCTCTGCTTTGCCTGCTCTTTGTGCTTGGGCTCTTCTCTCCTCTTCTCCACCTGCTGTTCTACGTCTCTGACCTCTCTGACCTGGCGAGGCGATGACCTGACGTCTCTGCCTTTCTCTCCCACCAGGGCTTTAGAGGGCACGCGCAGGTTCTTGGGGGAGGCCAAGCTCTGAGTCTGGACCCTCTTGACGTGGTCGACGGCGTACGGCCTGTCCTGCAAGTCGCTTGAATTCTTGCCGCCTCCTGACTTATCTGCCATATACTTCCTGGGTGGATGAGCAGGGGGCTTGTAGGCCTCCAGCTTGCGCTTATGACTCATGGCAGAGGCACAGCAGATGATAAAGACCATGACGATGAGGAGAGACGTCACCACAATAATGATGAGTAGGTTCTCCTGCAGGAAGTCCACCACTCGGCTGAGGACAAAGTCCTTCAGGCGGATCATGGTGGTGGTGATGGAGTTGGTGAGCGAGGGAGCGCCGGTGGTGGCAGTGACATGACCAGGTGCTCGGGTGGAGAAAGAGGTTGGGAAAATGAGCTCCTGCTCCGCTTCGTCACCGCTGCCGTCCATGGACATGTTGTAGAGGAGGGGAGAGGCATGACACCCGCTGCACCAGAGGGTGAGCAGGGTTACACATGCGAGGTGAAACACAAGGCGGGAGTCCATCTTTTCTTCTCCTGCAACAACAACAGACTGGTTTGAATCTATGAGCAGAACAGGAACTACATTCAAATCTAATCTTTAAGGCTCTAGCAATCAGAAACATGCATGACTGTATGCAACAGATAAAACAATGACATTTTGAGCTGCTGTTTTTCATATGTAATGCAACTATGCACATTACAATGTGATTGAGTAAAATTAATAACGATTCAAATTAGTTTTTTTTGTTTGTTTTTGTAAATTCCCTTCTATCATCAGATCTATTTTAGCAGCCAGTGGAGTAGCCATTACTTATTTGGGGTGGAGACAGTGAGTTTGATGCTGAAGGGCTTATAATTTGTCGAGTGGAGGGAGGCCACCCATCCACCACACCAAAGCCAGGAGGAAGCTATATATTCGCCAGGGAGCAGAGAGGCGTGGGAGACCTGTGGCTGTGGCCTCTATATTTACACTGGGCAGCAGCTGCTTTCCAGCAGACCACAGCAGCAGGAGCCTGATGATGATATTTCTACATACAGGCAAGGCTGCACTTAGGGCCGTGTCTTGAAAACCGTTATAGTACCAACTGGCTGAATAAACTATTCTTCTGCACTCAGTGTTTTAGTCTTTCTCTCCTATTCCTTTTTTCTCTGTCAAAAAAAAATCAGCTGTAGCTTTCAAAATTGCAACTTTTAGGGTAGAGCTCAATCTGTCACCATTTGACGTCGCTTTTTGACACAGTGTGTAATTAGACAATTCTTAGCTGTAAAGACAAGCTTCTAATCAGCATCATGCTATAGTGAACATCCGCCTGCTGCTCCTCTGATTTGCACACGATATAGTGTGTAAATCAGAGGATAGCATAGTATGCGTCTCCTTGTGTGGTCGTACATATGTAACACAAGCTATCCAGCACACCAGATGGTGGGCTGGATCTTCATCCTTGGATGTACAGCTATAGGACGGGAAAACCCTGTGATTCAGTCCACCTTAATTTTTCCTGGGCTATAATTACATTCCCTGGAATCCATATTACTTTCAGTTGAAGGCTGTCCAGAAGCCAATCGTGTAATTAATTCCTTTACTGTATCATCTGAGAGCTTAAATTATCTCTAAATGTGTCTTCTTTTTGTCCTGTAAAATTAGCTTCTGGCGTCTATTTGCTCCTGGCATTGACAGATTAAAACAAAAATTACGAAGTTTGTCACCACATGTGACAATATTAGGAACTGGACTGATGTCAGAGCCAGAAACACAGAAAAGTAAGTATTCACATTCATGAATATTACTGTAATAAAATCAATAATAATTTAAATGCACTTTATCACTTTCAAATCTTTTCTCATACTGGCAACAAAAGATTTCAGCTGACAAAACATTCGAGGCAATGATGGCATATCCTGAAAAAAAACATGTAAGTATCTTTCAATCTTAACTAAAGCTGAGAGAACAAGGGCCAAAACACAATCTTTCACATCCTACAAAGACAGGACTGAAATTTTTGAAAAATCTATCTACACCTTCCTTCTTAATGATGTCCAATTTAACTTTAAAACATGAACATATATACTTACAGAGTGTGATATCTTGGGATCGTCCTCTGAGGAAAAAGACAGAAGTGTGAAAGACAGAGACGGAGAGAGACAGAAAGAATGAAGGACAGACAGAGTAATGAGAGGAAAGTTCGGTGGAAGAGAGGTTCCAAGCATCCGCCCTCCCTGCTAACTTATACTCAGTTTTTTTTTCTGAGCTCTAAAAAGCCTGCTCGCTGCAAAATTATGTCCATCCCTCTATTTTCAGCTACTCCTCCCTCTCGTTCTGCCTCCCATCCTCTGTATTCATCCTCCTGTACTTGTGGGATTTTAACCATTTGGGAATTATTTTATCAGGAACAGCCGCTTGGACGTGATCCTTCATGATGTGACATTTTATCATACATGGAACAAGTCCATAACTTCGACTGATGCACCCGTTAAGTGTCTTCATTGCGATGCTTTTGAGTCAAGGATGCATTTACTTGTGTATGTTTTGATTATCAGACTTGCCTTTACCAAACTGAGTGATGCAGCCAAAGTTTTCACATAAGATTCATATGAACATTGCATTTAGTACATCACTCCTATGGTGAAGGTTAAGCGGGTATTTCTGTACTTGGCAGGGCGACTCCCAAGATTTCTCTGCCTCCCACTGAGTCCTCTCTAATTACGTCCCCTTGATTACAGCCTGTCTCGATAGGGCATACAAGCAGCGCAGAGGGAGAACGCATGCCTTTCATCCCAAAACACATGTAAAAAGTGAGCATATAAACTTTCTGGTCTTTTACAAGCATTTATCTGAAGACATGTCTGGAAATCGCATGTTTTTGGGACAGGTCCTGTCTTTCTTTCCATGTGTTGATTTGATATGACACAAGTGGTGGGGGATCTCATGTGTAAGCTTGGACTTGGTGGGAATTTACAAGATGGAGGAAACAGGATAGAGGATTTGATCAAGATTTATTTGAATTGTATACATACCTGTCAGTTTGTCATGCAATAGGCTCATCCACTGATATTCAGCCAGAAACAATCCAGCTACTCCACCTCTTTCATTTTCATCCCCTATCGTGACCTCATCAGCACCTCTCAGGGCTGAGCTCTTCACCTCTGACTGAAAAGGCAGTTTCAGGGTCTGTTTGCTGAATGCTTGTTGAGTCCAAAGCCTTTAGCCTGCAGAGGTTTGTGAGGCCTCTTTGACTTCATGACGGGGCATCAGAGGGACTGAAGGGCCTGGGCAGGAGGATCTCACCAAGTCTGCAGTACTAATGCTGCTCAAGTTGATCTCTGCTTCTTAAAACCATTTGGTGCTGAGCTTCTACATCCTGGAAGACACTGATCTCAACTCGATGTGGTGACGGCAAAAGAAGGAGGACAGCATAGCAGCACTGAGGCGTCCACCTCTAATGAGATAGATACATGTCTTTGGTATTAGTCTTGTCCCTATGTTTTTAGCTGCGTGTGCATATCTATCTATCTAATCTATCATCTATTTAGTAGTTAGTTTTAGTTATTTACATTATGATACATTTTACAGTTCCAATAACTGGGCCAGTGAGCACTTTGTTGTGATAAGGCACAGACTCTGTGCTCATTGATGGAGCACTGTCTATACAGTTCACATGGGACCAATACTAGATTTATTTAAGCTTTTAATTTGTAATGAGTCTTAGTCTTGGTTTTAGTAAATTAGATATTTGCTACACTTAAGCGTCAAACTGATGGCTTCTGAGATAGGTGTTTCATTATCATATAAAATACCTTTTTCAGTAATGTGAACTTAGATTGCACATAACACAAATATCCAGAAACAGGCCACTGTCTGATATTCAATCATACCAGCACACTCACCAATTCAAAAGTAATACAGAGTTCGCAATTTAAAATTTCTTTATTAATTTTTCTTATAATCAATGTTTGATACTTGAAGCAGGAATAATGAACAAAAATGCTGAGCAGACCTCCACATGAGGCTTTATCCTGGTTTGTTTTCCTCTGATTAATTTCTTTCTTTCGATATTCATAATGCCTGCAATATAACAGAGGTTCTGCTTTTCTCATGATGCATTATGGCAAGGTGCAGGGAACACAGACAAGGGAAAACATTTAAAACCCACCATAACCCAACTCCCATACAAATACCCTCTTCAGCACAACCACAAAACAAAACAGAACAAATTTAAAGAAAAAAAAATACAAAAAATATGGTGGTCATGTTATTTACACAGCTTTCACTCATTTTCTAGGCCTTTATTACAAACATACATCTACCTTTCAACTGCACATTTATCCAACCTACAGAGTCCCTTTGGATATCTATTTACTAATATTCCTCAAATCACAGCTCCCGTGCCTAGAGTGCTATAAAGAATCCATAGAGTGGCAGTCTGATGTACAAGATAGGGCAGTATAGTTTAAGACAAGAGGTCCTCTGTGTCAGACCCACATTACTGTACCACTCTGCAGATTTCCTTTCACTAGTCTACGTGACTCAGTGGTGCTCAAATTCAGGATTTTATCTTGAAGCAACGATGAATCAATGGGCTTTGCATTTAGCTGACAGCTTCCCGGTTTGACATCATTTTTTAATACCCGTACCGTGGTGGAAAGCGTTCAGTGTTTGGGGCATTCATGAGCTGCAACTCAAATCAAGCAGATTCATGAACGCATCCAACAAAATATAACCAGAAATGCTGCCTAGTGTACATTGTACTGTAGGATGGATTAGGACTGAATGACATCATCCAGGGGCTGACATACTGAACGGGGTCCATTGAAGAAAGGGTGTCAATTTATTTTTATTTAGCACCTTGAAGTGATGTTAAACTAGGGCACCTATCAAATCTTGCTTTTCTTACGCAACTCAAACTATTCACACAGTCCTGCAGAAACACTCCCATGGTCTCTTCTATGGCACTTTCTGGTCTTTACAGTGGTAACAAACTTTAAAGGCAAACAACAGACCCAACCACTACCCGTCTCACCTTCCCTCTGGGAAACAATCATAGCTAAAGACAACAGAGCTTTTATCGTCGCTGGCAAATTCATCAAAACAACTCAAACTGGACAATCCAATGGTTCTTGTTTGGTTTTGTTTTTTTTAGCTACTTAATTATTCTGAGTGGGGGCATCCGAGAAATAACCATTTAAAAACAAAGAAGTGGAGGTGCTAAGAGGGATATAAGCACAGCTAGGGCAAGAAACAGGCTAAAATCAACAGTGAAACAATGACCCAACTATCCAATTCATTGTAGTTTTAGGCAACTCTTAGACATTCTACTGTGAGTCCATTTCATAACCAACCCCACCCACACATTTCCTGCAAGTGAAGACTTAACAACAACAAAAAAAACCCACATGAAACAAAGCAGGTACATCCTTACAGCAATACCCAAAAGGCCAAAGACATGAGGCACATATTCACACATACTCTAAACCTTTAAGGTCAGTCCTGAATGGTCTCTGGAGGAAATCTGCAGCTTTATTACCAGACAGCTGATAACAAACAAGTCGAAGTGAGATTACTCTGTTGTTGTTTCATGTACATTCCTGTCCTGGCTGCACAGATAAAAGGATCTGAAATGAGGATGGCGTATAATGAATGGGACGATGGAAGAAGAATCCCACTACACTTCACTACACTTGTGTTTTGAACATGAACAAGCCCACGCATACCAAACACTGAGGTCGGTAACTGAACCTCTTACGAAAACAAAGCATAGCTAACAGGCGTTTTCTGCAGAAAGGTCGAAAATCCACAATGCCACTGGTCCTTTCATGGGCAGCACGTAACAAAACAAAACTCATATAACCCCATAAATGTCACAAAACGACCGGCCACTGCACCGGAGTCAGCACCATGGACTACAGTAGAGTGTTTACAGAACATAGAGAAATATTTTACAAAGTAACTTTTTTTTCCACGCGAGGAATGGCAAATGAGATTTGTGGAAACTGTTGGTCGTTTACTCCGATAAGCACAAAATGCATGTTAATATAGCAGGTATGAAGGGAATGCATGTTTACATAAACAGCTGTGTCCACTGACAGTAGAGCATATCAGAGTGGAGAGAAGGGGAATGGGAGAAACGCCAGAAAGGAGGTATAGGTTTATGTAACTTTAACACAGACAGCAAGACTTGTGTCATCATTTATGTCTGAGAGTGCTGGGTCTAGACTGTGGCAAATAAATGCATATTCAATTAGAACTGATTTCCCTCCTAATTACAAAGTTTGAGATGTCAGTCTGCCTACCATAACATTTTTTTTCTTCACTGATCATTTCATAGTAAGTGATTCACTGATGAAATTCTCCCCTCCTGCACTGAGCCTGACGGTTTGCATCTTTTTGTTTTTAATCTTCCCACAGAAACAGAGAAAAAATACTGTCAAGGAGGTGTAAACAAAATTCCAAATTTGGCAACAGTTTAAGTCGGGATACAGGGACATCAAATACTGATACCTACTTAAAAAAAACATTTGGTTATACCAGAGTAAATAGGGATTGTTCACCTTGGAATTTTCCGGGTCATAAGTGTAAAAGGAAAAAAAGGAATATGTAAGACTTTTTATACAACAAGTAGACAAAATAAAAAATGACTGCCACAGAATAAAAGGAATAGATTTCTCTTTCACCAAAAAGCAAGAGTATTTTCTGCAAAAGTTTTGCCACATGTCCTTATTCCACCTGTGTTAACTGAGGGTTAGGGGCTGGCTAAGAAAAAAGTTCAGCTGGAATGTTGCTAGGGATCGTTGCTAGGCAGGCCTCAGGCGGAACGCTGTCATTGAGATTGGCAGTGAC